>JZKD02S0090896.1:250982-263458 GCA_000966675.3 Picea glauca | reverse complement strand
TTAAAATTTTACAAAGAAGAAATTAATTCCTAACTTGTGAAAGAACAAAAGATATTAAATAAATAATAAATGAAAAGATTATCTAGCGCATTTACCTTTTTGGTTTTAAAAAAAAAGGAAGGGATTAATAAAAATAGGGAAACTAAGTAATAAAGGAAACATAGACAATTAATAAGTGATAAAATTATTTAATGTGTGGGAGTATAAAAAGTTATGAATTTAAAAATAAAATGAAAATATTAATTAGCGCATTACCTTTTTGGTTTTTTTTTTTTTAAAAAAAGAGAAGGGATTAATAAAAATAGGGAAATGAGCCTTTTAATAAATTAAAGAAAATAATTTTGGAGAAACGTGGGGGATGAGTGACACTTGTAAGAGAGAGAATTTTTAGACGGTTTTCTTTAAAACTTAAATAAAATGTGATTTAGGGCAAGGGTGGGTCTCAAAACTCTATAAAAAAAAGGGAAGAGGAGGAAGAAAGGGGGGGTTGTAAGCGTAACGTTACGCTGTCGGATTGTGGCTTGAATGATTGCTTATGAGGAGTTGGGATTTTCTCAGCTCGGATTGGAGTGGTAGCTCAGCCTTACAAGGCGAGCTGAGAAGCTAGGCTTATCTTCTGGATCTTGTGTGGCCCCTTTGCGGCTCGGGGGGCTAAGGGGGAAGCAGATTACCCCTAGCGATTGGCTGGGAGGTACCGGTGTAGTCTCTATGGTCGGCGAGCGGGAGCAGCATGGAGCAGGAGCAGCACGACGCAGGAGTGGCTCGGAGCATGCAGACGTTAGTCGAGGCAGGCGTTAAGGCAACAATATGTCTTTCTGTTATTGGTAGAGTAGAATGCTCAGATTGGATTCTTCACTGTAATTTTAATGCTGTATAATTTTATTGCCAATGGAAAACACTGTGATAGTTATCATGCATGGTAGCATATACAGGGTTGCGTTGAGGTTTAAGTGCTTTGCGAATCAAATTTCTGGCATGCGAATGTCATTCTTGACTGGGTAAATTATTATTATCATTGTTCTGGACTATGCACATAGTTTATTTTTTCGTTCTGGACTGTATAAATTTTCATTTGTAGTGCGGGACTGTGTAAATTCTTACTAATTATTGTTCTGAAATTTTTCATGTGACTGTGGCCATTTTTATTTAGATGCATGGGCATGTCATTGTAATTTTGTTCGGTGATTCATTCTGGCAACTAATGGGTTTAACCTTGACTCCCTATGTCTTCATTCTCTAATTGATTTTGAACGATATTTGAATCCCGGCATTTTCAGTTTTGAGCTTTCTTTCAATCGAATGTTGAAATCCTTGTTGGGTCAGTCTTTAATTATTTTTATTGAACCCCTATTAAAATCCATGCTCTACCATTGTTAAATTTTTATAAAAAGGGGGAATAATGAAATCCCTGTGCCTTCACTGTTAAGTTTGTTTTTGAAACAATATCAGAACCCCTGTGCTTTACCCAATTTAACCTATGCGCTGGGGTTACTCAGTCCTTTTATTTGCGTTGAAAACTTCCTGTGCGTTTGGGGAAGAAGACCCACGTCCCTACCTTCAGACTGGTGTAGCATTGCCACAACTGTGACTACATGTTGATGGACTTCAGAATTTTTTTTACGGTTGCTTGTTTTGATTTTCCTCTATGCCAATAGCTGCATTGTACCTGGGCACTGATCGAATCCCACTTACTAAATTGGATTATCATAACCCTTATATCAGCATGAAATTCACCCAGCCACCAAGCGGTGCATCATCACTCTGATTATTTCTTTGCGTTTTTGGAAATCGATTTCCCAGATTTCCCGTTGTTTTTGGCAAGTCTTTTTCCCAGATTTCTCTGCTTTTGGTAATTTGTATCCCCATAAATTTTTGGGTTGGGAAATCAGCCTCCCTATATTTCCCTAGGTTTTTACCTGCTGCCAGGGATTCGGTCGAAATTAAAATTTGCCAGATTGATTGATTCTGTCAGTTTTTAATGCAATCCTGTCAGTATATATTATTTTTGTCAGCATGACTTAGCATGGTTAAGCTAAGTTAATATAATATATATGTGCAAGTATAAACAGGTGTAAGTGCGTTATCCATTAAAAATAAATACAAATCGAATGGGTTCAACCTTCATGGTTGTGAATTGTTGGTTGTAAAAGGTTGGGTTAATTTTATTGAAGTAGACTCATTTGTAAAAATAAGATTGCAATCAACCATAAACTGTGTGACACTTAAGAGGTTGTTCTCGTTATGCCCAGAAGCCGCGAATTCTTCCTTCATTGAGGCGAGTCAAGTTTATTTACCCGGACTTGATTTTGGTAGAAGGTTTTGGAGGGGGGCGGCTGGAGGGACCCTTTTGAGACAGTCCGTCACCTGCCTCACTTATTTTTGCCAGCAACATGTGGCGTAATTGAACCACCTTCTGCACATTCCTAGCCTTGATTTCCTCACGCATGAGCCCTTACATGTCTTCTATCACCAGGAAGTGAACATCCTTAATGCCCTTGCTACCTTACCTTCTTTTGTTTTTTTAAAACGCCTTACCTTTTACCCAACGATTGGATCTCAACAACCTGCCCTACGCCCTTCCATGTGATTGGTAGCTGATTAATTAATCCAGCAATATTCAATATTGGTCGTTGTCCCTTTTTACACTGTTTCCAAATGATTAACGCCCATCGTCAGCGCTGGATACTATCAGACAACGTCGGGGAGGGATTTTACTAAATCTATTTTCTGACTGATTACAATTACTTGACTATTTAAATATTTTCCTTTAATAAAAAGGAATTAAATAAATAAAATAAAATAAATTTTGTTATAAAGTACTTATATTATAAAGGTAATGATGCTAGCCCTTATGGTGATGTCATTGTAGTTTTATTATGAAAATAATTAGTTAATTTGCAAAGTCTTTATATCACCAAATGTAATGATGCTAGCTTTTATGGTGATGTCCTCATAGTTTATTTATTGATACTAACCTATAAGACGTAATGGGGATGCTATCTTATTGCAAGGTAAGTGAGGTAAATGCACTAAATTTAATCAATCATGGTAAGTTGTTGTAATAATTATGGTTGTTGATAAACATATATCATGAAATGTCCTTGAATCTAAGTACTTAAATGTATCAAGATTTAGTAAATGGGAACTTGCAAATTAATTATATGTACTCCTTTTTAAAGTTGGGCCGGTAACCCATCTACTAATGGAAATTAGACAAGTAAGTGATTTGTACTTGTTGCCTTGAGTTGTAGGTAATGTTGAGTCTTAACTAATGGTTGATTATGGTCGGTGTCCCTGAGTAGCGCCTTTCGTAAAGGACGGGGTTGTTGGTTAAATTTTGTTGTACTTGGCTGTAATCATTTTTATTGTTGGGTCTGTTCGTGTCGGGCGGGATGTAGACCCTCCAAGTAGCCTAGTATGTAAGGGTGGGTTTGTGATTTTTTTTTGTGTATAGAATCCAGTGTCGTATCAAGAGTGTCGGGCCCTTTAAAGGCAGGGTTTCCACTCTTGCGACACACCTGACAGAGATTACTAGTTTCTGCCTGAGCAGTCAGCCAGGAGCCTATCTGACCTTCTCTCTCTCCGGAGCAGAGAACTAAGATTAAACGCCCTTCTTTCCTGTGCAGAAATAGTGAAATCTACTACTATGGATTCTTCCTTCTGTGTTCGTACTATGCATAACCCAGTAGGTTGATAAGTGTTGCAGTTACTTGTAGTGCACCTTATGTATTCTTGTTGTGAACATCGTGGTTGCGTCTTGTTAGTCGTCAGGTGGCGACGTAGAATCAAGTGTGTCTGGTTCCTTTCTACACGCGCACACACACTTTTAAAACAAAAAAAAATAAAAAATTTGCACCTGTTATCAGAGTTGTTGTCATAACGAGGAGGATGTTACAAAAGGTGGCCATACCTTCTTTGAGTATCCCTTAAGCTCCTTACTTATGCCACCGATTATTGTTTGTCTAGAAACTTTGTGACAAGCCAGCTTGTCGGGGATAAATAATGGCAATACATGCGGGGGAACAAAAGCCTCGAAAACTCTGAGATATGAGAATTCGGCTTCAACATACCAGTCAGCTATACTGCTCAAGTTCATCACTATACTTTTTGAGATCTTGGGTGGTGGGTGGCCGAAAATAGTGACATGCAGAGGTACCATCACCCAGTTGAAGATTTCATATATGAAATCTACCGCTTTGTTTTCCCACAATTTCGAATGATAGACATGGATGGGCTCGACCTCCACTGGATTCCAACTCTAGCTCATTAAGGGAAATGGTGTTAGAAAGAATACAACATCCATAATGTATGCAGACATAAAAAATGAAGAAATATTTCCTCTTTCTTTCTACGCCCGATACTCTGTAACCCGACAATTCAAGCTATCAGATAGCATTTTCGCCCAGTCGAACGAACAGCCTTCGACGACTTGATGTATTAGAGGCACCCATTGAAGAAACAAATGTGAGGTGTCCTCTCTCTCGTATAATCTACATGTCATCATAGCTACATACTTGAACTGTGGTTCCAAGGAAGCTATTGAATATATACCATTACTATCTTCCCTGAACTTCGCAAGGTGCAAAACCCAATCTCTTATTAAGCTAGACACAGTCTTGTCATACTGCACACATTCTTTCTATTTGAACTTTTCCAAGAATTCGGCATCAAATGTAAGGTCGGGCGTTGTGGGCAACTTGTACATAGCTTGCAGATGTTCAGGTCTGAAAGTCTCGATGGTGACCTTCTGCTCATTGATGATGGTTCTAGTTAGTATGTCCACATGGTCTAATGCCCATCGGACCATATCATAGTAGGGGAGGAGACATGGCATAGCCGCTACTTTATGCATTCCCGATTGAATGACGATATTATATTTGGTGGTTATGTCGTCTTTTTCATTGTCACTGGAATCATCAGAATAATCCACTAATTCTGCTTGTAGAACATCAGAAACGAACGACCAGTTCGGGAGAGAGTCAACACTTCGAAGTGAAGTATCAGTGACATTGCCCGAACCTTGTCCCGAAACCTCAACATTGGCTTTAGATGCTTTTCGCGGGGCCATGACGGGATATCCTGCTTTAGCTCTTCTACGATAAAAATATGTATACATACAGAAGTTAGCTCGCTAAGAAAGTGTGCTCTGCGTAATATAGAAATGAATTTGTTATAGCGAATATCAGCTCTATATATTTGAAAACTCAGTACTTTTTAAGAACAAATCAGTCAAATCACGTTTAAAAATAAATTTAGCAATCAAAACCCAATCTTTATTTGTCGATTCACCTTATTTCTAATTACTGCCATAAATTTTGGCAGTTCGAAATGTCAGTTGGCATAAGGAAGAATTAAGACTACCTCATAAACTATGCAAGCATCAAGACATGGGAGATATTGATTTAGCTTAATTAATCCGGTTTTACCAAAGTTAATTAATCTTTCGGTACTCATTGTATCGAGAATTTTTGCTTTAACCCTTTGAACCTCTAACACCCAAAATTGTGATGATTGACTTTGGTTAATAAAAACGTAACTGTGATTAGGTGCTTAATTAATTACATAATTATTTATATCTCCATATCATGACTCGGAGCTTTGAAGGTATAACTTCCGGAAAGTTTTCATGCCGAGTCACGAAATCGTGAGATCGTGATGATACGTTTTAATTAAAAGGGAGGATAAAATCGGATTTAGTGTTTAATTAATTATGTTCATATCTTTATCGCAACTTCACGACTTGGGGTTTAGACAATGTATATTTTTAAAAGAGAACACGTCGAGTGGCGAATTGCCGACAGAACTTAACCATGGCTTAGATTTTACCTTTAACCTTGACACAGGTTACTAAAATAAGGACTTTGTGGTTTCGGCTATCAGGGTTATGACAATAATACTTTTGGATCTAGTGAACGCCAAGGCGTGAAAACCCGATGATGTTTAATCGTGATTTAGGAAATTTTTACTCCCGTTACTGCCCTGGGTAAAATTTTAAAGCGATTTTGTCGTTTCGTTTCTCGGGACTTGTGAACTATGTGATCTATAGCATCCAACATACAAAATCCTGAGGTAGAACACAGGGGGAAATTTTTTGACGAAAAGTAGAACTCACCTCGAGAGTACAATAATTATCACTGCTTGCGTGATAAGACTTCATAGATTTTGTAACCACAGATGGAAAATACGAAAGCCATCTTTCGATTTCGAGCATTAAGACATGAAATTTGAGATGGGCTAGAAAAACAAAGGTGGCTCCAATAGGGACATACACAGGTGACTACGGGGGTATACCGCAGTACCTAGGATAGACATCGGGCCATGCTTTGCAAAGTATACCTAGAGGGTGCTTCCATTTTCAAGTTTCACTTGCACCGGTAAGTTTCACTTGCACCGGTAAGTTTCTCTTGTGTTGGTTGTTGTAACTGTTCTTCCAATTAATTTAGTGTTTGTCTGTCTTATCTTCTAGGGACCTTTTTTAGCACGTGTTTTTTTTGAATGGTTAGAATACCCTAGTGTGTCTTTGATATTCTCACATAGTGGAGGATCACGAGCTCTACCAGTCACGAAGGCTTCTTGGCCTACCGCCAAATATACTGTAGCCACCCTTGCCACCACTAAGAAGAAAGATAGACCAACAAGGGTCTTTTGAAGAGACCCGGTCACAAGAAATTGTGCCCGACCAACATCCAGAGGAATCGACAGTTTTAGACCTTGGAGCACAAGCTTTTGGTCTGGTTGAAACCTCCACCACTGATCTTTCAACACCCATCATCGTATTGATTCATCCTTACATATACCAGACAGTGTTGCATGCAGCAATGGAAACAGATGTTGTTACTCCTTCTGGGAATTCTTCAATTCCCACTATGGTTGTCACCACAGGAGAGTTTCCACCTCCTAACCCACCATCACTGTTCTGAGCCACCATGGTCTCAACTGCCTATACATGGCATAGTGGTCTGATCCTGTATTTGGTGGAGGCGACAACTCCTTTCACACCAAGTGCGAGAGGCCCTCCGTTCTCATATGAGATGCCTAGTTCAGGTACAAGTCCTATACTTTCCTACTCCACTTTACAGACTTTAGGTCTGGGGGCAGTGAGCTCTAATGCTCCTCTGCAAGGACACATGGGGGGCACTCCTTCTCCTTTTAATGCTTTCCCTTATGGGGGAGTTCATATACCTCCTTCGTCCCCTTCACTTGGTGGCTTGCATCAGCAAACCGTCAGGCAACCTATACACCATAGTTTACTTGGATTAGGGAGTCAAGGACCACCTTCGCATAATACGTCGATAGGTTCGACACCATTTTTTTTGTTCGGTGCATTTGGTAACAACGCCTTCTCGTCAGCTACTTTCCCAACTAGGGGAAACTCCATTTTCGGACAACCTATTCCTATGAAGGGTACTATTCCTGCACAGGGGGCACACCCAGGAACTTCTTCAATAGCAGGGCCTTGGAATTCTTGGCAGGGATCAGTTCCCTCATTAGGAATTCCACTCTGGGGTAATTCTTTTCATAATAATTGTAACCCCGGACAAATCACTATGCCTATCCCCATGGGACCGACATGGAGCAATCCTTCCCAAAGTCCTTCGAATGTAATGCATGCCCAACCATCTATGTCCTATTTTGGAAATTTGTCGATGATGTCTCCTCACACGCAAAATCCATATGTTGGCCATGGCCATGGTTTCTACCATAATTCAGGCGAGTAGCCGAACTTTTCCTAGCAACTTGGTGCCAGTGAAACTTCAGGCCCCTTTTTTCCAGGTTATCACCAACAACCCAAATTACGTTTCCTGGCAACCTTACATTTTCCAGACTTGACAAGGTTGTTGAATGACCCTATCTGTCACAATCCACGTTGGCCTCCTATGCCGACGAAGTTTCCTTCGGACATCTCAAAGTTAAAATCCAAGCCTAACGAAGATCCAAGAGATCGTGTGACTACCTTCCATCTTTGGTTCTCATCTAACTCATTGAAAGATTATTTCGTATAATTGCGATTGTTTCAACGTACTCTCATTGGGAGTGCCGTGAAATGGTACATTGAGCTCGACCGCTCAAGATAATTTTCCTTTGGTGAACTAGCGATGGATTTCTTAAACTATATCCAGTTACCTGTGAGATACGACACCGACACAGAATTGCTGGCCAATTTCTCACAAACTAAAGCGAACCATATCTCAGATCACATTCAAGAATGGAGACGCGGAAATAGTTTAATTAAGGTACCAGTCTCACCAGCATTCTTTCTTGAGTGGTTTCTTAAGTCGTTGGTCGCACGGTTGTCTAAGGACGTCATGACATTGAGAGTATTTTCCGAAGAAGACGCCATCATGAGAGCTCAACAACTTGAGCTAATCTATTCTCAGTCCAGTTTATTATACGAGATCTTGCGAGATGCACCATGCTCAATACTTGATAAAACCAGATAGAGAGTTGGACCACATGCCAATGGTATTGTTGGTTCAGCACAAACTAAGTCCACTGAGCAACTAACGACTCAGTTGCAACAATTGTCTATACAACACACAGAGGCCATCTAAACTACTATTTTCATTTCTCCCCCTACCAAAACATCATATGTACACATAGTGCAATCGACTAATCCAAAGGCCACCTAATAGCCTGAAGGAAAGAAAAAAAAATGAAAGAAGGGTAAGCGGGATAAGAAACCCACCGATAATGCTAGCGGGGGAAATACTGAGAAACGAAAGGCGAGGTATCCATGCAACTTGTGCGTGGAGGACCACCCAAATCACCTTTGTCCCCAGCTTGCAAAGGCCCAAAATTGTGTGACACAGCAACAGCCTGCTGTGTTAACCAACCCATTCCAACATGGGAAAAATCTAACACAGGCCTCTGCAAGCATGAAAGGGGGCAGCCAAGGACCCTCTCTGCCTGCGAACAACCCTGCATCCGCGGATATATATATGGTGAAGAGTGACGCTTTTATATCAACTAGAGCGCATGAATATAATAAACCAAGTACTTCTGAGAAGGGTAATCAATATGAACTCCAATGTCTTCCTCTACAGATTGATAAGACGTTGGGCAAAACAATGACATGCATTCCCAAAGGCGCATTCAAAAGAGATTCTTATAACCCAAATGCAAGGGCTGCCTAGAACTACTCTGTGGTAGAAGATTTATCCCAAACCCCTTGTGTGATGTCTTCTTTGGAGGTCCTCCAAAGCTGCCCTTCATAGAGGAAAGCCTTGTTAACCACTTTAGGATCTACCAAGACTTGTAATACGGGTACAATAATGCTGGATACAACTGACTTAAAACCTCATCTTCCTTATCACGTAGCATTTCAGATAGTAGTGGATTATCCCATGAAAATTTTTACTAGGAATATCTTCCGCACGGTGGTTAATGAGGGTTCCTCGACATGCGTTATGTCATTGGCATGTTGGAAGGTCATTGGCCAGCCTCTTTTGTCTCCATCACCTACTCTCCTCATCGCTTTTGATGGTCATTTGTTCCGACCACATGGTATCATTCCTTATTTCCCCATGCAGTTAGGAGGGAAGACCGTGTGTGTCAAAGTAGAGGTAATCAATGCTCCCCTCGACTATAACCTTTTTTTAGGAAGGAGTTGGACTTATGCCATGTAAGATGTGGTTGCTACAGTTTTTTGGGTCTTGTTGTTTCCACACGAGGGCTGGATAGTGACCATCGGTCAATTGTCTTTCTCCAGACCTGAACCTGCATTGGGGGCATCCATGGTCTCAATGATTGATAATCCTCAACGAGGTGTCGTCAACGTAGGGGTTGGTTTGTGCCCATATCTGATGGGTACCTTCGATTACCTACCCCAGCAAGGTGATATCAAGTTTATATCTGATCACCATAAAGTTGATATTTTTCAAGTTTCGTCATTCTGCACGACTTACTTTGACAATCCGTGGATACTTCCTTCCCCATTGGCCACGATGGATGGGACAGGGCACCTGGGCATGTCCATGCCCTTGTCCATAGTAGAATTCGCGTACTCTCTAGTCCTACAAACTTAAGCTAACACTGATCCAACTCCTGCACAAGAGTTCGATCCACTTCTAGAGCCTATTTGGGCTTGGAGTTCTCTTGCTGTCACCGATTCGTTAGACTTGGTATTTCCCTCTAACGAAGCAATAATTGAAGCAATGACTAGTCTGAAAAAACCCTGGGAAGATCTTCATCACAAATCATACTTCCTCCCAGAGTTAATCTGAAACGAAGCAAGAGAATTCACCGTGACTATGATGGGAGATCGGTCTTGTCCTATTAATCTCTTAGCTACCCATGAAGTTTATGATGAGGGTAATGTTGGTATGTTTTATAGGCAGAGTATTCTTTTCATTGATGGAAATATTAGAGTATGCATCGATGGAAAAATAGGAACAAAGTAAGCTCAGGAGGAATTAGCGCAGAGTCGAACGCAGTGCGAAGGTGTGCTTGTTCATTTGATGGAAAACAAGAAGGAAAGGAAGACCAACAGCACAACGATGATCGAATGGTAATATCGAAGTGTTGGTCAAACTCCGTTTCGAAGTTTCAACTATCGAGATTTCGGATATCGGGATTTGGAGATGTCAAGAACTCCAACTACAGGAGTCCTGAAGTTGCGAAATGCAAAATCACAATATAACCTGAACCGTTGGATCAAGGACAAATATGGACCGTCGATCCAAGAAGAAGACATGGAAAAAGATCATACTTTTTCTGACTGAAAAGTCAAAGGAATGAAATGCTCCAACCTTTCAACCCGTGAAGTCGTGAAATGAAAAACCCCGAAACAGGCACCCCAACAAAGACTCCATTTCAGAGTTTCGGTTACCGGGAGATGGATAAGTAAAGAGTTGAGACTCTCCAACACAGGAGTCCAAAAGTTGCAAAATGAGAAACCCCAAAATCGTGAAATAGGTGCATCACTCGAACTTTCGTCTACTAGAGTTTCATATACCAGGAGATAGAGATGTCACAAAATCTCGTCATCAAGAGTCCCGAAGTGCCGAAATGTGAAATCTCGAAAACCCGAAAAAGGCGCATTACTCAGAGTGTTGGATACCAGGATTTCGATTACTGGGAGATGGATATGACAAGGACCCTTCATCAACAGGAGTCTCGAAATGGAAAAACATGAAATGGTGAAATGATCTAGGTTGTTGGATCGAGGAAATCGTGGATTGTTGATCCGACTTCATATTGGAGTATCTGATACTGAGATTTCAGATATCAGGAGGTTGAGAAGTCAAGAGTCAGGACATTGCATCACAGGAGTCTCGAAATCACGAAACCCGATGTCACAAGATGATAAAGACTCCATACCAGAGTTTCGGATACTGGTAGTAGGAGGAGTCAAGAGTGAAGACTCTTCATCACAGGAGTCCCGAAATCGCAAAAACTGAAGTCGCAAAATGTCATAGACAAGCTCCTTTTCAGAGTTTCGAGGTTCGAGAATTGGAGAGTACTAAAATCCTCCATCATGGTGATCCTAAAATGCCGAAGAGTGGAATGATGAAATGAATGAAATACTAATGAAAGTCATCCAACGATGTAGATGAAATTGAATCAAATCGGAGGGCTACTATTGCATGTCATAGTGTAACTGTCAGAAACCATTGAAGGTTTCTGGCAGAGGACTCGAAGAGACTTCAATGTGATTGACAGAGGAGGTGAATATTCTGTAGGCATCTTCAAGTAGAAGGAAAGACTATTTGTGGAGGTTATTGACAACTGGAAGAGCGTTGGAGCCATTAACTGTAATAGAGAGATTGAGCTCAATTGGAACAGAAGATGAAGAATCTGAATTGTTGATGATGCGAATGAATTTTAGTATGAAACCCAGTGATGATGGAAAGATTTGATTAATGAACAGACAAGATGAATAGTTTCCATGATGAACAAGCAGAGAACTCGACATGAAGAGCATGCAGAACCATTGCATACATAGTATGCACAAGATGCACAGGGGCCATAAGAATGTGGAGAAAAGAAGAGATGGGGGTTGTTGTTGAGAGTGATGCATGTGTGAAGAAGGAGGTGGAGTGTAGCAGTTGAAATGAACAGAAGACAAAAGGTGCATTGAATGGGAATAGTGCAGAAAGCATAAGAGAAAGAAGAATAGACAAGTGCAAGGCATGCGTGCAGGATGATAGTGAGGAAGATAGAGCAGCGAAATCTTGCAGAACAATGATGAGACTGGTAAGCTATTATTGAACACTATATCACTATAATAAGTTTCAATAATCTATATTCATAAACGAGGGTGGTAGGGAGGTTCTAGGGAGGACTAGTGTCCTCATAGGTTCAAGTGGGTGCTTGAACACAGGGAGTTGTAGCTTCCTTCTAGTTGGTTCTAGAGAAACCGGGGAGTTGGTGCTTCCTTCTAGTTGGTGCTAGAGAAACTAGGGAGTTGGTGCTTCCTTCTAGTGGGTGCTAGAGAAAACAGAGAGTTGGTGCTCTCAACAAGTTGCAGCTTGCAA
>JZKD02S0090896.1:216255-246407 GCA_000966675.3 Picea glauca | reverse complement strand
GATACTATCTTCATTACAAACTTTCAACATGAAAATTCATAGCCTCATCATCTCTCAAGATCTGAAGGAAACAAAAGTTTCAAGTGTTATGTTATCCAACTCCTTCATTGTATCATAGGTTCAACCATTATGTATCATAAGAAATTTGCTTTGATTTCAAATGAAATTTCAATTTTCATTAGATTTAATATTGATGCATTACAATTCTTGGTATCCTTACTTCTAATCCAACTTCATGATAACACATGCTTACAATATTTGGTTGGTTAAAGCCTTGATTATTTCTAGGGGATATATATATTACAATATATTACAATATTACAATGTAAAAGTAATCCCATATTACAATGTAATATGGCATTACCATATTACATTGTAATATGGCATACAATATGGTAATACCATATTTCATGTAAGAAAAAAAATTTAAAACCTACAGTCATCGTCGCAATATCGACGAAATTTCATCGAATTTTTTTTTACTTTTTTACAATAACCGTTGCTATAGTGACGAAACTTCGTCGCAGTTTTCCACGAAGTTTCATCGCATATATAGCAAGTCCGTCATAAATATGGTTTTGAGATATAGCACTCGTTGATATTACCACATAGTTTCGTCGCAAGTTGTGATGGGATTTCGTCGCACATTTAGTAGTTGCGTCGCAAGTTATTGGCTTGGCATAACTTTTCATCCCAATTGCAACGAAGTTTCATCGTACTTGCCACATTTCTTCGTTGTTATTGCGACAAAATTTCATCGTAATTGCAATGATGCATAAGGTTAACCAATATTGAAGGTGGTGACATGTGGATAGCTAATTTCCTCGATGTTTCCACACACACCTGGATCATGGATATAGCGACGAAATTATTACGACGAAAAAAAATCTTGGCTTTCGTGGAAATTGTGACGGATAAGTGTGGCAATATCAACGAACAACCGTTGCAAATTTGGTCATATGTACTAGTGACTCCAGACTTACTTAGGTTTCCTTTCTCAAAGAAAAAGCTGAAGCATTTGAGAAGTTTAAAATATTTAAGGATTTAACTAAGACTCAAATAGGAAAGAAGTTAAAGGCAGTAAGATCAGACCGAGGAGGAGAGTTTATATCAAGTGACTTCAAGGAATTCTGTGATAAGTATGGGATCAAGAGAGAATACACAATCCCAAGAAATCCACAACAAAATGGAGTAGTTGAGAGGCAAAACAGAACAGTGCAGGAAATGGCCAGGTCAATGATGAATGAGAAGAACATTGGTCAAACCTACTGGGTAGAAGAAATACACACAACACTCCATGTTCTTAACAAAGCCCACCTCAGACCACAAAGTGACAAGACACCTTATGAATTGTGGTTTGGGAGACCTGATTCAATTAAACACTTCAAAGTATTTGGGAGTAAATGTTACATAAAGAATAATGATGAGAACCTTGGCAAATATGATGACAGGTCTGATGAAGGTATCTTCTTGGGGTATGCTACAAACAGTAAAGGATATAGATGCTATAATAAGAGGCTAGATAAAATGGTTGACTGTATTGATGTAAAATTTGATGAAGGAATCCCAGTAAGAGAGATGTATAGTAATGAGTCTTCTATAGAAGACACGGCTAAAGATGAAGATGAATAGGTCCAAGAATCAGAAAACGAAGACTCTGAATCAAATGAAGACTCAGACAATCAGACAGACTCAAATTAGTATTCAACTTCAAATTCCTCCTCCGAAATCATTCAAAAGAATCATCCTGCAAGTAAGATAATTGGAGAAAAAGACAAAGGTGTACAAACCAGGAGAAAGCTAATCAAAGCCATCGAACAATCTCATATAGATTTCATATCCATGCTAGAACCCAAGAATTTCAATGAAGCTAGCAAAGATGACCACTGGGTTAAAGAAATGAATGATGAACTTGATCAGATTGAGAAAAACAATACGTGGGAGATGGTTCATAGACCTGGAGGTAAAAACGTCATTGGCTCCAAATGGATCTTTAAGAATAAGTTGAATGAGTAAGGACAAGTTGTCAAGAACAAAGCAAGGTTAGTCTGTAAAGGATATGCTCAGATAGAAGGACTGGATTTTGATGAAACATTTGCGCCCGTAGAAAGATTAGAAGCTATCAGAATGTTTCTTGCCTATGCTTGTCATAAAAGGTTAAAATTCTATCAAATGGATGTCAAATCATCTTTTCTAAATGGAGATTTAAGTGAAGAAGTCTATATGGAACAACTAGAGGGTTTCAAACTGTTTGATAACCCTGACTTAGTATGCAAGTTGAAGAAAGATTTATATGGGTTAAATCAAGCCCCTCAATCCTGGTATCACAGACTGGATACATATCTCAAAGACAAAGGATTCAAGAGAGGAACAACTGACAACAATTTGTATATTAAAACAGAGGATAATAATTTGCTCATTGTATTGGTCTATGTAGATGACATCATCTTCGGATGTAATAAGGATCCATTGGTACAATGGTTTGCTTCTTCCATGGAATCTGAGTTTGAAATGTCCATGATAGGAGAACTGTCATTTTTTCTTGGTCTGCAAATTACTCAATGGTCTGAAGGGATGTTCATTTCTCAAGAAAAATATCTAAGAGAAATGCTGAAAATATTTCAAATGGAAGACTCCAAACCTGTGGGTACACCTATGGTTACTGGATGCAAATTAAGAAAGGATGATGACTCACCTGATGTTGATCAAAGTTCATATAGATCAATGATAGGCAGCCTGTTGTACATCATAGCATCTCGCCCAAACATAATGCATGTTGTAGGAATGGTAGGAAGATTTCAGTCTGCACCTAAACAGAGTCATTTACAAGCTGTCGAAAGAATATTTAGGTATTTGAAAGAAACAATGACTTATGGTCTGTGGTATCCCAAAAATCAAAATTTTCAGTTAATTTCTTACTCATATGCAGATTGGGCAAACTATGTTGATGAGAGAAAAAGAACCAATAGAGGAGCATTATTCCTGGGTGACTCATTAGTAGCATGGCTTAGTAAAAAGCAGGGTTCCATTTCTGTATAAACTACAGAGACAGAGTATATTGTTGTTGCCACCTGTTGCACTCATGTATTATGGATGATTCAGACACTTGCAAACTTGGAAGTAAAATACACTGCACCGATCCCAATTCATTGTGACAACACAAGTGCCATCAGTGTGTCTAAGAATATAGTATTTCACTCCAAGACTAAGCATATACCCATAAAATACCATTTTCTAAGTGAGAAGGTCACCAATCAGGTTTTTTAGGTTTAGTACATTCCAACGACAGAACAAATAGAAGACATATTTACCAAACCCCTAGCTAAGGCCCCTCTTGAATATCTCCGACAGAAGTTGGGTGTCATCCCGCCTCACACCTAAGAGAGTCCATCTTGTTAGGGGGAGTTTTGTATTGTTTGAATATCTAATGCCTCCTAAAAATTACTGCAACATCTCAGGGGGAGCATGTTTTCTTTGACATTGATGTCAAAGGGGGAGAAAAGGAGTGGTTCACGCCGGATGTTATAGTTGGAGGTCCAAACGGATTAGAAAATATGCTCAGGGTCACCATCAATGCCAAAGGGGGAGATTGTTGGTATGTTTTACAGGTAGAGTATTCTTGTCACTCATGGAAAGATCAGAGTATGCATCGATGGAAAAATAGGACAAAGTAAACTCAGGAGGAATTAGTGTAGAGTCGAACGTAGTGCGAAGGTGTGCTTGTTCATTTGATGGAAAACAAGCAGACAAGGAAGACCAACAGTGCAACGATGATCGAATCGTAAGATCAAAGTGTTGGTCAAACTCCATTTCAGAGTTTCGAATACCGGGCTTTCAGATACCGGCAGTTGGAGATGTAAAGAACTCCCACTACAAGAGTCCTGAAGTCGCGAAATGCGAAATCGCAATATAACCTGAACCATTGGATCAAGGAAAAATATGGACCGTTGATCCAAGAAGAAGACATGGAGAAAGATCATGCTTTTGCTGACTGAAAATTCAAAGGAATGAAATGCTCCAACCTTTCAACTCACGAAGTCGAGAAATGTGAAACCCCGAAACCCCAAAATAGGAACCCCAACAAAGACTCCATTTCAGAGTTTCGGTTACCGAGAGATGGAGAAGTCAAGAGTCAAGACTCTCCAACATAGGAGTCCCAAAGTCGCAAAATGCAAAACCCCAAAATCACGAAATAGGTGCATCGCTCGAAGTTTCATCTATTGGATTTTCGAATACCGGGAGATAGAGATGTCACGGACTCTTGTCATTAGGAGTCCCGAAGTGCTGAAATGTGAAATCCCCAAAACCCAAAAAAGGCGCATCACTCAGAGTGTTGGATATAGGGATTTCAGTTACCGGGACATGGAGATGACAAGGACCCTTCATCAACAGGAGTCCCTAAATCGCGAAATGTGAAATGGTGAAATGATCTAAGCCATTGGATCGAGGAAATCATGGACCATTGATCCGACTCCATATTGGAGTATCTGATACCAGGATTTCAGATACTAGGAGGTTGAGAAGTCAAGAGTCAGGACACTGCATCATAGGAGTCCCAAAATCACGAAACCTGAAGTCGCAAAATGATAAAGACTCCATACCGGAGTTTTGGATACCAGGAGTAGGAGGAGTCAAGAGTGAAGACTCTTCATCACAGGAGTCCCAAAATCGTGAAACCTAAAGTCACGAAATGTCACAGACAAACTCCTTTTCAGAGTTTTGGGGGTCAGGAATTGGAGAGTACTAAAATTCTGCATCATGATGATCCTAAAATGCCGAAGAGAGGAATGCCAAAATGAATACAAGACTAATGAAAGTCATCCAATGGGGAAAATGAAATTGAATCAAATAGAAGGGCTACTGTTGCACACCACAGTGTAACTGCCAAAAACCACTGAAGGTTTTTGCCAGAGGACTCGAAGAGACTTTGTCGTGATTGACAAAGGAGGTGAAGAATCTATAGGCATCTTCCAGTAAAAGGAAATACTATTCATGGAGGTGATTGACAGCTGGAAGAGAGTTGGAGCTGTTAACTGCAACAGAGAGATTGAGCTCGAATGGAACAAAAGATGAAGAATCTGGACTGTTGATGATGCGAAGGAATTTCAATATGACACCCAGTGATGATGGACAGATGTGATTAATGAACATACAAGTTGAAGAGTTTCCATGATGAACAAGAGACCACTCAACATTCAGAGCATGCAGAACCATTGCATACAGAGTATGCATAAGATGCATAGGGGCAACAAGAATGTGGAGAAAAGAAGAGATGGGGGTTCTGATTGAGAGTGATGCATGTGTGAAGAAGGAGGTGGAGTGCAGTAGCTGAAATGGATAGAATACAAAAGGTGCATTGAATGGGAATGGTGTATAAATCTTAAGAGGAAGAAGAACAGACAAGTGCAAGGCATGCATGCAGGAAGACTATGAGGAAGACAGAGCAACGAAATATTGCAGAACAGTGATGAGACTGGTAAGCTATTGTTGAACACTATATCACTATAATAAGTTTCAGTAATCTATATTCATAAAAGAGGGTGGTAGGGAGGTGCTAGGGAGGACTAGTGCCCTCAGAGGTTCAAGTGGGTGCTTGAACACAGGGAGTTGTATCTTCCTTATAGTTGGTGGTAGAGAAACTAGGGGGTTGGTGCTTCCTTCTAGTTGGTGATAGAGAAACCAGGGAGTAGCCTCACAATGAGTTGGTGCTCATATTTATGATAATGTAAAGAATGTAAATAATACTTATCATATAAAGAATAAGAGGTTCTTACCCTTTATGGGTTTCCTCGGGAAATATCTGTCTCTGTGTCTCTCATATATGTGACTGATATTGAATGTGCCATTGCTTATTTCTCTAGATTATTTTGATTATCATTGAGTGCCTTGTAAAGAATTTAAAAGAAGTATAATTGTTTAAGCATGGTGGCAACTGATTCACCCCCCCTCTCAGTTGTCCAACAGGTAATATGGCAACCGTCGTTGAAACCATACCGATCAATATCTCCCAAAACCCTGGCGTCGTGGAGAATGTTTTCGTCAGAGATGACTACTCCCCTAAAGAGATTCAACTCTATACAGATATTTTCAAAGAATTTTGTGATGTTTTTGCCTAGTCTTATGAGGAAATGCTAGGTATCGATCAAAAAATAGTTGAACATGAAATCACAACATATCCTAATGCCAAGCCTATTCGGCAGAAGCTTCGTCCAGTTAATCCTAAGAAAGAAGTAGCCATTAAGGTTGAGGTTGAGAAATTTCTAAAAGTCGGTTTTATCTATCCTATCCATTTGACCCAATGGGTGTCAAACCCCGTGTCAGTCAATAAAAAACAAGGCACGATTTGTGTATGTACTGACTTCCATGATTTGAACAAGGCCTATCCTAAAGATAATTTTCCCACACCTTTCATCGACCAGATAATTGATGAATGTGCTGGTTGTGAAGCCTTTTCTTTCATGGACAGTTTTTTGGGATATAATCAAATCCAAATCAAACCCAAAGACCAACAAAAAATGACATTCATCTGTCCATGGGGTGTATTTGCGTATCATAAGATGCCTTTTGGTCTCAAAAATGATGGAGCCACCTTTCAGTGGGCCATGTCTTTTTCTTTTCATGACCTCAAGCATATAGTCGAGGCCTATTTAGATGATTTAGAATCTCGATCTCGCAAGAGAACAGGTCATCCCACACACCTCTGACTTATCTTCGAACGTTGTCTCTACTTTCAGATTCACTTGAATCTAAACAGGTGCAGCTTCTGCATAACGTTAGGATGATTGTTAGGTTTCATAGTGTCAACAATAGGGATCATGGTCGATCCTCTCAATGTTGAGGAAATAATTGAGTTTCCCCCCCCATGCACAATCCTTCAACTTCTGAGTCTACAGGGCAATGCGAATTTTCTAAGATTCTTTATCGCTAACTACATTGAGATCACCAAGGGATTTATGCGCTTACTTAAAAAAGACGTTCCCTTTTGTTGGGACGATGCTGCTCAACGCTCTTTCGTTGCATTGAAACTTGCACTCACAACTGCCCCTCTGCTCCGGCCACCTAACTATAACAAAGATTTCTTATTATATCTGGCTGCAACAGAGTCAACCATTGGCATGGTCTTACTTCAAGAAGATGATTTGTTTGTCGAATATGTCATCTATTACCTGAGTCAAGGCCTCGTAGGACTAGAAATCATTTATTCTCATATCGAAAAACTTGTGTTGGTAGCAATCCATGTTGTTCAACGGTTCCGTCATTATGTTTTGTTTTGCAAGACCACCGTCATTGTTGTCGTAAATCCATTTCAGTACATGTTGACATGATGAGTAATAGGCGGAAAAATCAATAGAAGGATAGTCATCCTCTAGGAGTTTGACTTAGATTTCGTTTCCATGAAGCCCAAAAAGTCACTGGTCTTCACCGAACTTATTTCAGAACTTCTGGTTGAGTCAGGTGATCTTGTGCCTGAAGAGTCGCCTATTAGAGGAGATATGTTTTTGAACACCTCTTTGGATCCCTAGTATGGATATATACTTATCTATCTCCATACTTTGAAGTGCCCCACCACTTCTTCTCGTTATGAGCATCGACGCATACGCCATCAGGCTAAGAATTATCTCATACTCGATGATACATTGTATCGGAGAGGTGTAGATTGCATCCTACGCGGATGTCTCACTCACGAAGAAGTGGTTATCATGCTTAATGATTGCCATACCAGAGCTTGTGGTGGTCATTTGTTTGGGTTGGAAACAACCCAAAATATTCTATGAGCAGGTTACTTATGGCCGACACTTATCAAAGATTGTATCAAATCGGTCAAGAAGTGCCATCCGTGCCAAATCTTCTCTCGAAAGATGAGGGCACATCCTGCTCCTATTTTTCTTGTCATCACAGTTGGTCCCTTCACCAAGTGGGGGATTGATTACAGTACATTAAACCCTCCTTCATCAAGGGGGCACCACTATATCATCGTAGCTGTAGACTACGTCACCAAGTGGGTTGAAGCTATGCCAACATTTAAATATGATGGAGAGACTGCAGCTCTCTTTTTATTCAACCAAATAATAACCAGGTTTGGTGTCCCAAGGGAGATTGTCACTGACCATGGCAGTCACTTTCAAAACCAGATGATGACCGAGTTAACATCAAAGCTTGGGTTACAGCAGGAACATTTGTCACCTTATTACACCCAAGAAAATGGTCAGGTGGAAGCTGTGAACAAAACTATTAAGACCATTCTACAATGAACGATCAACTCAGCCAAGTCAAATTGGAATTTGATGTTATACTCAACATTATGGGCTTACCGAACTTCTGTTAAGACTGCAACCGGTTTCTCACCTTTCCAACTCGTTTACGGGCTGGAGGCAGTCCTGCCTATGGAATTTCAGATCCTGTCTCTAAAGTTGGCAGTACAGTTATTGCCAGACACTTCTCCACTTGAAGAATGGTTAGTATACCTTGAGAAGCTCAATGAGAAGCATCATGATGCAGTCCTAGCCAACGAGGCTCAAAAACATAAGGTCAAGTGTCATTATGATAGGTCTGTTCATCCTCGGATTTTCTTTGAAGGTGACCTTGTCGTGGTCTATGACAAAGATACGGACCTCCTGGGGGCAGGAAAATTCAAACCCATGTGGTTCGAACCTTTCATCATAAAAGAGGTTTTAAAAAAGGGTTCTTATCATCTGGTTGACTTTGAAGGGAATGCTTTGGCGGAGCCTAGAAATGGGCTCTACCTCAAGAAGTATTACTCGTAGGCAAGTCACTGTGGGTAACTTTTTGTAACATATGTATAGTCTTTTTACTATTACTTTTTAGTTTCTTTTAGTGTTATGGACATGTCATTGATGGTATCTTTCGTCACTATGGCAGATGTCAAGTGATTCTGAGGTGTTCGTTGGGTATGCAGACGGTGCTAGTCGGCACACTCGGAGGCTTGCCTTTGCACCTTGGGTAATATTTACACCTCAAGGTTAGTTATTATCTTCCAGAGGTATATGCTTAGGTGACACCACTAATAATGTCGTCGAATATAGTGCAGTTATTGAGTTGCTTCATGATGCTTTGTCATTGGGTATCTCTCGTATTCGGGTCTAACTGGTTGTGTATTAGTTAAACAGAGTATACCGAGTTCATGATCCAACTTTACAATGATGATTCCTTAGGGTACGTGTCTTAGAACGAAACTTTGATTATATTACATATTTTCATGTTCCTAGGAGATTAAACCAAGTTACAGATACTCTAGCTAATCAAATTTTAGATTGGCATCTTGCACATATATGAAAGAACATTCACATAAACATGTAAATACATTTTTTGCACAAATGATCCATAAGACACAAAAGACCAAAAAAAAAACCATATATAATATCATAAAGTAACCAAAGTACATATATGGATGCAAGCGCCTCAAAAATATGGCCAATAACGAGTCGCAGGGATTATTCCCTCAAACAATATATATAAGTAGTGCTCATGGCACGTAAAAATGTCTAGATAAGATTAGGTCATGTGGGCCCTGTTATACTAGTCCACAGCGCTGGCTAAATGCCGAAACAATCAGACCTAGGTCCATGGTACCCCCACTACATGAGGCTGCATAAATGGTGGCAGGTCCTCAATCTCTGCCATCGGGACCATGTGAGTCAACGCAGTAAAGTTCCACTCGACTCATCTCAATACCCTCTCAGCCTCCCTAGCTGGAAGATCTATGGCTATTGCTAGTCCCCTTACGATGGTAGGTGTGGCCCCTGGCTGAGGATGACATATGTTCCTTGCATAATCAGTCAGTCGCACTGGCCCCACATCTGCACACAATGAACACATATCCATAAAATACTCTGGTATAACAAAAAAAATGATATATATAACAAAACAACATAAAAATTACATATGTTTAAAAAAAAAAAACTACAAAGGTGGAGACTTACCCATCTCCCCTCGCTCCTCACTAGGAGGTAATGGTATCTCAGGGTCTCTTGAGAAATCATTCTCGGCATAGGTGTAATCCTCTATAACTAGGATCTTTCATGAAAACCACGTGAAGAAGTCATCATCGAAGGAATCATTGGTCCTTCTGGCACCCTGTCGCAGTAGTAATACTGCCCATCTACGCAGTGTAGCAAGAGAGGCCTGATGTCCTTGTACCACTACTCAAGGACTAAAACTAGGAACTCTCTCAAAAAATAACGAACACAGAATGGTCCCGAACTCGAATTTCCTATGTGTCTACAAATGAAAATCTGTCAATTGCCTTTTCATACACTCAAGCAATGTGGTACTCTAATCAAAGACTTGTGCATTTAAGCACTGGACTGCACAGTTCATCTGTGCACGGGACACCTGATGTAGAGTAGCAGAACCAATAATTCTCCCAATATGAAATACTATCGCCTGTAGCGATAAGTCAATGATCTTTCTTTTGGGAACCTACGTGCTCGAGTGGTCTGTATCATCTGCACAGTATAGACCTATCAATTCCTCTATGTTATGTGGCCCCGAAGGAAAAGTCTGGAAGTTGACTGGTTCCCCTCTCCTAGAGAGGCCAGTCAAAAAGTAAATGTCCTCGACCATGGGCACCAATGACTACCCCTCTAACATGAATGCCTCTACATCCGAATGCTAGTAGCCAACCAAGGCATTCAGTAGCCTAGGTTGTGCCTGCATAAAAGGACATAGGAAAAACTTGAGTAACCCACATTGCATCAAAGTAGCCACAAAATTGGGGTCTTCCCCGACCAACTCACTAACCTCTTCATGCTCTCTTTCTCTTCAGTGGACATACATCCTGCAAAACACCAAGGTTCAGGAGGGTTAACCCTTGTTTTTTAATCCTTTTTCATTCAATAAAGGGGACCACATGTGCTGTAATGGTGACAGTCACATGTACACACATGCAAAGTTTACTTTTCCTTAATGTACATGCGTCCTGTCCTGAGACAACCCATGTGGACGTAGGGTCGACCTGTTAAAGGTCGACACCCCCCTAAAAAATGAAACCTATTACAAAAATAAAGACTTACAATGAAAGATAAGAGAGTTTATACTTACTTGGTCCAGACAAAAGTTTGTTTTGTCCATTGTAGCTCCTGGAATCACCACTTTTATCAAAGGGGGTCTTTTGCCTCTAGAGCCAATTTCCAAATCAACAATGGTGATAATGAGCTACCAGCTTCTATTTACAGACTTTTTGGCCTCTTTTTGTCACTTTTTTGGCCTCTCTTATCATTTTATTTATACCAAAAACCATTTAGAGTGATTCAGGAGTTGCATAGGAGGGATTTGATCGGGTATTGGGACAATTTTTGGAGTTTTGAGTAATTTTCGACGGCCCATGAATTTTTTTTTCCAAGGATCAACTTGAGCATATAGGTTAGGTTTCTACCTTGAATTTTTGTATCTCGTTGTATTTTTCCTTTGCCATAGGATCGATCCCATTAGGTTGTGACACAGAACCATCATAGTTGCTTTAGAAGTGTCACAACTTGGTGGTAGATCTTACCAGAACATGGATTCCCTAGGTAGATCCTGGTTGCATTATGGTATCCATGCTGTCTCTAAAACACTGTAGGCTCGGGAGTCCTTGTAGTTTTTCCTGAATATGAGTTTGAGCCTCATTTGCATGATTCTTCTTCGCTCTTGACCTCATCCTCAGGACTCCCAAAAAATAACGGGTCTTCTCTTAAGCCCTTTTCATACCCTCTAAACATGAAAAGATTGTCGAGCGACCTTGTGGCCTTTCATGCTCGTTAAACTGAAATTTGAAGTCACGTCTGTCCGGTGGTAGTTTACCCCTTTTTTAGTCTGGACAGTCAACTGCACAAACAAAGGTATACTCTATGGAACTTCAGTTCTATAGAAGAGTACTCTCAGGTATAATTTTATCCCGTTTTCGGGCCTGAAGGACTAAACTTACGAAGAAGGAACCCCCGTGGAGTCCATAGTTAAGCTCTTTTCAAACTCCCTAAAATTGAAAAGATCGTCGAGTGACCTTATTCTTTCACACTCGTTAAATTGGTCCAAAAGAACATTCCTAACGGAGTCCATAGTTAAGCTTTTTTTAGACTCCTTAAAAATGAAAAAATGGATGAGTGATCTTGTTCTTATCACACTCATTAAAATGGTTTTGAATAGACGTCTTGTCGGTGCTAGTTTACCCCTTTTTCGAACTGACTCGACTATCTTCGAAAAAGGTACCTTCTCTAGGCTCATTAAACTTACATCGAAGGACGTTACCATTGTGTGTTTTGTTAATCGCATTTGCATACCTTATACGCCATCCTTGTAGCACTTTGCTTTTGCATCTTAACACCCTTGGCCCCTAGAGGATTTTTCTCGAGTATCATTATTTTGAACATCAGTCTTGTCCTTGTGCCTTGAGCTTGTATGTTTGTCACACTCGTTCCTCTGTTGTAACGTAACATTCCTTTATTCCTTTTTCCAAAATTATTGAAAAAGACAAAAAAAATCAAATATACCCCAAAAAGAGGAAGGGAAAAGTATTTTCTTTATGGGCAACATAATGAATCACCCTTGGATAAAGAACATTTGTCTGTTTTTTCATCAAACTATGGGATGTAATACAACCTTAGGAAGTTGTTCTCGCTACATAGAGTTGTGTCCTCCTCTGTTTGGTTATTCTTCGAAACATATGGAGAGTTTTTGTTTCCTCCTTCTTTGTAAACTTATGATTAATGCCATGCTGCCTAAGTCTCATCATTTGTCATGTTGTTGTCCAAGGGAAGTTTCTACCAAGCCTAAGTCGTCCCCTCTGCAATTTATCTCTTTCCCTCATACCCGGCCATCCTGAATGTCCAATCAAGTCCTTGTTCAAAATCAATGAAGCCTTCAATCTGATCCTCAAGATTATCTAGTCCATGATTGATGAGTCGTCGAAGACCTCTGGGTAGTGAAGTCATACACCCATATTACACTCCTACCTTGAGTTTTGAATATTTTGAAGTTGTTTCTTGAGCTCTGAAGATCTCATCTCCAGTCATTAGGTCGTATCATATTCTAGAAGATGGATACTCTATATGTATATCTTTCTGATTTCGAGATGTAGCTCTGCTATGTATTATTCACGGCTACACTTTATATAGTTATTTGACATGATCTACAATGTATTTGATTGGTAGCCATGATTCTATTTTATCCTGAGCATGGGTATTCCTTCCTCGGTGAGACATTTGTTATTTTGCAGATGGCACCCCCCGGTTCCTGGTCCCTGGGCTCACTTATTTGACACATCAGTAAAGATTGGTAATTTGTTTTGGCCATCATATGCTCTTCTAACCTCACACATTAGGGGACATCTGTTATAACCCTAATTTTCACCACACATGCTTACCTGGCATCAAGCCATTTTAGATCCCTTCTTTGCCAAAGCACTGCTAAACAACTCTTTAAAAAACCTCTTTTATAAAGGCCCACACACCCTACTCCATTACTGCATGCGTGTACACACTAGCTGACCTGAAACAACTCGCATGGACTGATAAAAGCATGAAAAAAAGAAAGTTTTTGATGGAAGACACAGCTTTGGGTGAGTTAACTGAAACTCCCGGCCATGCATGGCCGAGGGTTCATCCAAATACCTATCTTCTTCTAGCCTATAAAAGAAAGGTTAGGGGTCCCATTTGGAAGACGAGAAAAAGAGTAAAGAAACTCTACCCAATTGCATATTCCCATTGTCCCAACCCTTTAGCCATCCTTGTGCAAGAAGAGATACAAATAAAAGAAGTTGGAGGACATTTGAAGAGGAGCCCAGGATCAGGATTCGCAGAGCAGTGGTCGGTCTCGACATTGTAAGTTGATTCATTAAAGCTAATAATAAAGAAATACTTCTCCCATCCCACTATATGAGTTCTTCATAGTTCAGTAAATATATGTTTGAATCTCTAACCCATTAATCTGTAGGTAAAATGCATGTGTAGTTTGTTGCTTGTTTTGTATGCAGGTCATCTTTGGGAGGAGAGCTGCCAATAGGCGATCAAGCGAGAAGAAGGATCGACATTGAGCACCCGGAAAAAGGTATGTTGGTCTAACCATGTATTTGCTGAAAAGAAATGGGGATTAAGTCTAGGACAAAAGTAGAAAGTAGTTTTCTTTTGGTCATATATGCATGCATACTATAACCCTATTTGCTAGTCCGTAGGGGGGTTTCCCACCATAACAACCCACCCCTTTTCAATTCACCCATCCTCATGGCCCATACCCATAGCCAATATTTGGAAACTCGCTTCAACACCTTACAATCTGGTTTCCTCGAGACCCAAAAAGAAGTGAAACAACTCAGTGCTACTGTTGCCTCTTTCGATTCATCCATCAATACAACCATAAATACAACCATGCAGTCCTCAATAGAGGAAGTCAAACAAGAATTGACCACCCAGCTTGAATCTGTCTTTGCATCCCTCTACACCAAACTAAATATCCCTACAGATGACCATTTCTCTGAAGCACCTCCAAAGATCGAAAGCAAACATTCCTCCCATTCACATACCTTTCAGCACCATCACTTTCAACGTGACCTACGCCTTCCATGGGTGGATGTGACCAAATTTTATGGCTTGGACCCCACTAGTTGGGTAACCCAAATGGAACATTATTTATCTTTATACAACATCACAGATGACTTAGCCAAACTCCGGTATGGTGTTCTCCATATAGATCAAGAATGTTGGCAATGGTGGCAATGGAGAAAAACTTCCCATCAAGGGTATATTGCTTGGACCCAATTTGTGACTGAGCTTTATGAATGCTTTGACATGAACACAAACCATTTGGGTCGTTTGACAAAGTTGAAACAATCTGGAATAGTAGAAGACTTCATAGCTTCCTTTGAGCACTTGGCCTTTCGAACAGAGGGCATGACTGATGCTTTCTTTTGAGAGTGTTTTATCAGTGGCCTCAAGGAGGAGATTCGGGCCCATGTCCTCATGGCTCGACCCTCGACTTGGGTGGAGGATACTAAAAGAGATAAAGAAGCATGACAGGTTGTATCATCTCAAAACCGAAAACCCTCCTTTATCCCTCACCCTAAACCCGTCATTCTCACTACTCCCTCTGCCCCATTAAAGATTCAAAAATTGACCAGGGATGAAATGGCTGAATGCCAACTCAAAAGCCTTTTTTATAATTGTGATGACAAGTATTTCCCGAGCCACAAGTGTAAGGAACAAAATATTTTTATGGCCATTTCTGAGGATATTTCGGAAGAGGATGATGAAACTCCCCTTGTGTCTGAGTCCCCTGAAATCACCGACATAACCCCTCCCTCAGACCCTCCTGAAGTAGAACACGTCATTTCCCTCAATGCTCTCACTGGCTTTTCCGCTCCCCAAACCCTCAAGTTAATCGGTTACATCAAGCATTAGAAGGTCATCATTCTGGTTGATAGTAGAAGCACCCATAATTTTATTCATTGCCGCATTGCCCAAGAAACTTATTGCTACATCCATGTTGTCAAGAATTTCCAAATCATGATTGCCAATGGTGGTTCCATGAAATGTGGAGGGCACTGTGAAAATGTACGTCTCCAAATTGGTGACTACCACCTAAAATCCCATATGTTTGCTATCGACATGGGTGGTTGTGACATTGTGTTGGGTGCAGACT
This sequence comes from Picea glauca, assembly GCA_000966675.3. Taxonomy (NCBI): domain Eukaryota; kingdom Viridiplantae; phylum Streptophyta; class Pinopsida; order Pinales; family Pinaceae; genus Picea; species Picea glauca. The sequence goes on along the minus strand of JZKD02S0090896.1, from coordinate 230,777 downwards.
GGCTCAGAACTTTGGACCCCATTCTCATGGATTTTAAGGCATTAACCATGAAATTCGACTAGGAAGGGCACCAATATAAATTCCAAGGCATCACTGCTGGTTCACCTGAGATCATTATTTCCCATCACATGGAAAAGCTCCTCAAAAAAGGTCATTATGGTGTCATTGCCCAACTCCATGCCATATAAGCAACAAAGACACCCCCGGTGCTGCATGACCTCAAAGATCTCCTTTATAAACATCAAATGGTATTTTGCACTCCCCAAGGACTCCCTCCTTTCCGCAGTGTTCATGATCATTCCATTCCCCTTGTACCCGGAAGCCTTCCTCCCAATATCCGTCCATATTGCCACCCCTTTTCAAAAAAAAATGAAATTGATAAAATGGTCCGGGAACTCCTTAATGCAGGTGGTATCCACCCTAGTACGAGCCCTTACTCTTCTCCTGTAGTCATGGTCCTGAAGAAAGAAGGTTCTTGGAGAATGTGTCCTGACTTCAGTGCCCTCAACAAACTGACCATTAAAGACAAATTTCCCATTCCTGTCATTGATGACCTCCTGGATGAATTAAGTGGCGCCCAATTCTTTACTAAACTTTATCTTCGCTTGGGCTATCACCAGATATGTATGAAAGAGGAAGACATTCCCAAGATGACCTTTCACACTCATGAGGGCCGCTATGATTTTTTGGTCATGCCCTTTGGCTTGTGTAATGCCCACTCCACCTTCCAAAGCCTCATGAATCATGTATTTCGTCCCTTTCTCTGTCATTTTTTCTTGGTTTTATTTGATGATATCCTCATCTATAGAAAAACCTAGACAGATCATATTACTCATGTGGATCAAGTTCTCCATCTCCTCTCCCAGCACCAAATTTTATTGAAACATTCTAAATGTGATTTTGGTGCCTTAGAAGTAGAATAATTGGGTCATATGATTGGAAAGGATGGTGTCAAGGTGGATCCAAAAAAGATTGAAGCTATGCAAGACTGGACGCACCCAAATACTCTCAAAAGATTGCATGGATTTCTAGGCTTAACAGGGTATTATCGCAAGTTTGTTAAGAACTACGGAAAGATTGCAACACCTCTCACTGCTCTCCTAAAAAAGAACTGTTTCACATAGACTCCAGTCGTTGCTCAAGATTTTCAAACCTTGAAGACGACCATGTGCACCACTCTGGTTCTCACCCTTCTTGATTTCAGAAAGAACTTTTTGTTGGAATGTGATTCCCTAGGGAAAGGAATCAGCATTGTCCTTATGCAAGAGGGTTGACCTTTGGCCTTCACCAGCAAGAAACTGTCTGAAAGGAATATGGGCAAACCCATTTATGAAAAGGAAATGTTGGTTATTCTACATGCCATTGATCTGTGGCACCCTTATCTCTTGGGGCAATGCTTCCAAATTAAGACCGACCATCAAAGCCTCAAGTACTTTTTAGAACAACGCATTTCCTCCCAGGAGCAACAAAAATGGGTGACTAAGCTCTTTGGTTATGATTATGAGATCATTTACAAGAAGGGAAAAGACAATGTAGTGGCGGATGTACTTTCTCGAAAATATGAAGAAGAAGGATCCCTTTTTTCTCTTTCCTTCATTGTACCCGATTGGCTCCAAGCTGTGTGCCAGGAATGGCTTCAAGATCCCAAAAGTTCACATCTGATCCAGAAATTCCAGGCCAAGGCTCCAGCTCCCCCAAGGTACTCTTGGCTCCAGGATGATCTTCAATACAAAGGTCGTTTATATTTGAGTAAACAATCAAAGATTAAATCCACAGTACTTTCTGAGCTTCATGCTACACCCACAGCGGGGCACTCAGGGTTCACCAAAACATATGAAAGGGTCAAATGTTCTTTTTTCTAGGATGGTATGAAATAGGACATCCATAATTTTGTCGCTGAATGTGAGGTATGTCAATGCAACAAGGGAGAAACAGTCAAATCTCTGGGCACACTACAACCGCTTCCAATTCCACCTACTATTTGGAAGGATATCTCTATGGAATTTATTACCAGCTTACCTAAATCAGGGAATAAATCAGTCATAATGGTGGTTGTGGATCGCCTTTCCAATTATTCTCATTTCTGCACTCTTCAACACCCATTTACTGCATCCATGGTGGATAAACTTTTCATGGACCAGGTATTCAAGCTTCATGGCATGCCACACTCTATTGTTTATGATCGTGACCCAACTTTCACAAGAAATATTTGGCAAGAACTGTTTAAGCTACAGGGCACCCAATTGCATCTCAACACAGCTTATCATCCCCAAATTGATGGTCAAACGGAAGTTGTCAACAAGTGTTTGGAAACATATCTGAGGTGTTTTTCCTTTGAAAAACAACATCAGTGGGCTCAATGGCTACCCTTAGCCGAATGGTGGTACAACACCTCCTACCATACATCTACTCGCCTGACTCCTTTTGAAGCGGTATATGGGCAGAAGCCACCTTCAATTCTCTCATACTTACCATGTACCTCGAAGGTCTAGGCGGTTGACCAAACACTTACAGTTCGAGAGGATATTCTTCGTACCCTTAAAGAGAACTTGGTCATGGCACAGAATCACATGAAGCAACAAGTAGATCTAGGTCGCTCTGAATGTCAATTTGCAAAAGGGGATCAGGTGTTTCTGTGACTGCAAGCATACAAGCAAACTTCCCTCAAGGCTGAGTATTGTCAGAAGCTAGCGCCCAAATTTTATGGTCCTTATACAGTTTTCAAGCATGTGGGACAAGTCGCATATTAGTTATCTCTTCCCAGTCAGTCGAAGCTACATTCATTTTTTCATGTTTCATGCTTAAAGAAGGTGATTGGAACTAGGTGCCTAATTCAAACCAACCTTCCCAAGTTAGCTGATAAAGGATCCATTTGGCTATAGCCAGAAGAAGTTTTGGACTAGTGTGAGTGTCCCCCGTGTCAGAGAATCATTAAGGAAGTGCTAGTCCAGTGGAAATATACGACTCCAGCAGATGCCACTTGGGAACCATCTACCATTCTACAGAAGTTTCCACATCTCAAACCTTGAGGACAAGGTTGTTTTTAAGGGGACGGACATGTTAGGGTCCTAACCCGCACATAGGTATATCAATATATTCAGATGTAATAAAGGTCAATATTAATAAGGCCTTTCAATAAAATAGAATAAGGCAGATGTAAGAAGACCTAATAGAAGCTTCTACTTCTATAAGGATCTTCCTCTAGATGCTTCTCTTGATAGACATATTTAGTATAAATAAGGGTCAAGGGTATGAAAACCCTAGCTTGGAGATTATTGTAACAGAGCTCTACTCGATTGGAGGTTTCCCCCTCGAAGAGGCCTGTGAACATTTCTTTCTGAATCAAAGTGTTATTTATGTTGTTGTTCTTATATCATTTATATGTTATTGTGGAGATTATGATGGATATATTACTGTTATTTTTCCATTTCTAGCATTCATTTATGTTCTACATATTTATTATATCTGGTATCTTGTAGACTATCAAAAGTATGTAGAGTGGGTAATCATTTTCCATGAAGAATTTAAATTCATGTCCAATGAGCTCTCACTTGAAATTTGAGTAACCCTATAAGGAGATAAGTAAAAAATTATACGATTAAAAAATGTAGTTTTCTTTCTTTCCCTTTGAAAATTCATAAATCTTATTTTATTATTTTAAATATTGTTTTATTGTTTTTGTTGGAGAATAATGGGGAAATTCCATAGCTAGGAAATTGTTAGAACGAATTTCTATTGTACGTTGGTTTAGGCTTTGAGTGGTTTTTAGATCCAAAAATTCAGGAGGTTGTTAGAGGCTATCCTAGCCTATAAATTTGTATGCAATTTATCAGATTGGTAATATAGAGTGTGTGAGCGAAGTATCACTTGTGTGAGCCCTTGTGGCCTCACCGTCTTTCTGTGTTATTCTCCAATTTCAATTTGGTATTAGAGTTGAGGGATAAAGCCATTGTGAGGAGCCATGACAGACCATGTAGAAAGGCCGTGAATAGACAGTGCGGTCGTTGATGTTGAAAGAAGAAAGATGTTGCATGGAGGAGAACTATAGAGAAATACATTGGATCTTTGTGAAGCAAGATGAGGTTATGTCCAAGAATTTTTGAACAAAGAAGGTCATCGTAAAGGAGGATCCATCACTACTGTTGAAGGTGGAGCCAAACGAAAGAGAGGAGGATTCATATGTGTATGTGAGAAGCATTGTCTTGTTGGATGCATCTGGTGAACCTGACGAGTTCAGATTGAGTCAGCTGCAAGCCGGGGAGAGTTCGCTTCCCAGTACCACCACCAGGTTTCTTCAAGTGAAGGAGCCATAGCGTGGAGGAGTCTAGGTTGAGCCACAATGTGGAGGAGTTTGGTAAACCCGACATGAAGTCACCAGCCAGCCTGGTTGAAGAGTTGCTAAGATTGAATATTTTTTCAAGAGTATAGATCTGCATGCGTGGAGCAACGATCTAGTGTTCTGAGGGATATTTAATGTTTTTTATTGTAGAAACAATAATACTTCAGAAGGATTCTGCAATTCCGCACATTTAATCTTGTTAGTTGAAGCCTCATAGTTTTCTAGAATTGTGGAAATATCTCATGTAAGTGACGTGAAAGGCTATTGCGGTCTTCGTTTTTGCACGAAGTTTGGATAAATTCATTGAAAGAGGTTCAATTTCAATGAATTTAAGGGAACTTCTCAAACATTGGTGAATCTGATGGTGGAATCTTCTATTCGAGGAGGCTACAGCAAGAAAGTGTTCTTGTTGGGACTATTTATGTCGACAAATTAACTGAAGTTTTCAGGAGAGGGGAATTTGCTCGAAAATCGTTCATTAGCGAGGCAATTTGACAAGAATCATCTAACTAATATTTTGCTTGGAACGATTTTAAAAATTTTCATTAAATACCGATAAATTTAGAACTCCCGTAGATAAAATTATGGTTTCTGGTGTGAAGTGGAGGTGGATGCTATTGCAATGTGGAAACTGATGACCTGCATGACCTGCGTAGAAACATGATATCTGGAGGACCGATCATATTTGTTGTTTGCAGGAGGAGAAATTTGTTGAAAATTGATTCATTGTTTGCAATTGTTTACTTGTTGTTTCCATCGTTTCCAGAGAGGTTAGCTTCTATGATGCATTTGCAGTATTGTGATTAGTCGTTATTTTTTCATCCATTTGTCCAAGTGAGCAGCAAGGAGATTCGAAGAGGAGGGACTAGACCAGTCGCCTTATGTAACATAGGTAGAGAATATCGAGAGTGAATACCATGAGGACGTGAAGAAGAAACCTGTAGAGAGAAAGTTATGTGTGCTTCCTATTTGTGAGAAGCGTTTCCTTGCCACCGGAGAATATTCGAATCATGAAAGAGCCTGCCAAATGTTGTTTTATCGTCCTAGTTTGCATCAACAAAAATGTGTTCTTTTGGGCAGAGGTTGTGATCAACAAGATTCCAGCAGCCCATATTGGGCCCATCTGGATTATCGGCTTTAGCTCCTCTACTTGGTGAACAATGCATAGTCGCCAAGGGCTTGGGGACGTTGCATTATCTGGTTTGTCGAAATCCATTGGGATTTCTTCCACATCAAAGAATCTGCAACACCCATAAAACCATTAGAGAAAGAAGTCATGGTTTCCTATTGTTCATATTCAAGGGAAAAGGCATGTGACATGACATGACATGGAAGAAGCAATTTTTTGTCTGTACACCCTATAGAAATTGGAAGGGGAAGACTATTGTGAAAGGTTATATGCTACCAGCATTTGTAAAAATAGAGATATGTTTCCCACATGAAACCGATGTGTGCTATGAGGAGGAGCACATAGATGCATGCGTGAAGAATAGTTTGTGTAGGAACTTGCTTCGCGTGGAGTAGAGAAGGAGCGACCTACATTTTTTGTGGCAATGAACCTACGTGGGAGGTAGAAAGAGAGGTTCACGCATTATGCCATCAATTGTGCCATCAGGCCTGTAAATGTGTTCATTGACTACACAAACCATTGTTGATTGGCACCATTGTTGTTGAAATCGTTGAAGGAGTCATTTGTTGTAAGAGATTTGTTTCAACTTGTTGTTTGATAGAGACATTTCTCCACAATAGATGGGCATTGGAAAACTGCTAAGGAAAGCAACAAACTATCATTTCCCGCATGGAAGAGTCACCCCTGTGGAGGAGTAAAAGAAATAACTTAAAGGTGAGATGAATATTTAAAGGTGAGATGAATTATGTGCATGGGTGCGGTGAAGGAGTTGCTCCTGTGGAGTAATAAAGCTTCGAGTTGAAGAAGTCTACGAAGAAGGAATTGCTACCTAGAATAGAAAAAAACCAGCAAGGAAGCCATTGTTTGACATCATTCTTTTCCTGGGCTATGACATTCATCCCATTGTATTATTGTATATTACAATCGACCAAGTACTATGAATATTTTCAGTTATTTTATATTTTCTTCCATTTAAAACAAAATATTTGTGTAGCATGTGGAGTCGAGGAATGGTAGAGAGGTTTTTATTTCTGTGCATGAGAAATTGTTGTTGAAAACATTATCTAGCAGCCATAAGTATCACCAGATTTCTAGTGCAAGGATACCTCTGCCCGTGGACACGGCTAATAATTGAAACTCTAAATCCATGGTTGAATCCATGTAACAACCCTGGTTAAATAGTTTTATAGGGATTATTAAGTATAATTAATTAGATAATTAATTGTCCTAATATGGTTTTAGTTAAACAATGATTAGTATTAATAATATTATTTATTTATTTATTTATTAATTAATTGTTATAATTGTTGACTGATTAATTAATTAATTAATTGATTACTTAACACATTCAATGATTTAGGTAAAGCATTAAGGGGCTTAATAACTTTAATTTATTCATTATGAAACTTTATGTATGACAGGTTAAGGATAAGAGAATAAAGGAGGGGATAAGGTAATAATGGGGAGGATAAGGTAATTAATGGAGGATAGGGAGTCGGTGAATGAGGGGGGAGATATGACGGGGAAGAGTCCTATGGGAGAGTATTATGAAATATTGGGGGGGAGGAGCATTATCAAGGAGGAGGTCTTTATTTCTGTGGAAGATTGGGGATATCTTTCTGGTTTTGAGGAGTTTGGTTTTGGGGTTTTGGTGAACCATTGCAGGGGGCACCGGGTTGCTGGGGGTTTTGGGCATGGGGTTGCAAGATTCCCTACGGTATCCTGGAGCTAGGGAGCCGAACAGGCTGCTCCTAGCTGCCTGGGTGGTTAGTCAGTTTGGGCAGGGTTTGGTCAAAGCAGCAGGTTGGGCAAAGAAACAGAAAGGACAACCGGATATTGGGATAACAGAGTCAGCCAAAGGTATCTATATTCTATTATGTAATGTATCTATTTTTTGTTATTTAATTTATTAGATTGTTTTTCATAAATTAATTTATGTTGTTTATATGATGATTAATGAATTACTTATGCATGGAAAGAAATTTTATGTGTAATTGTATGAATTTTATTATCCTTTGTTAATTTTTGGTCACTACACATGGTATTAGAGACTTATTTTGAAATATGGGTCTAAGGGCCAAGCTCTATCTCCAGCTCCAGCCCCACCTAACCTGCAAGCCAAGCACAATTTGTTTTTTAACAAAAATATAAATATAAATAAAATATACATACTGAAAAAAAAATATGGAATGGTAAGGCAATAGCAAAAACACAGAATCGGTGTATTTTAACATTTTGCTAGTTCTTATTTATCAAAATAAGTAGCTGAGAAAACAATTACAAAATGGAAATACTTAGAAGGATAGAAAGCTAGATGGCCATATTGAACGTACAATAAGCATCATGCACAAATGACAGGCTCAAATTTTGTCATTGCACAGAAGTGAAATTGATACAACATTAAATAACAACAGTATTACGCAAGAGTAATCAGTATTACCTATCACTTCCTATATCTTTTGGTTTCTTACCCTAACTAGAGCCTCAAAATGAGTGAATCTATAGTATGGGCAATATCTTCTTTCACAAGTACAATCATACAAGTATCTACCAATGCATCATAACCATGTAAAAACTGTCCAAAATTTGCAAACCTATGAAATGTTGCACCTATGTATGTAGCTATGTTTGAAAACCATTTGTATGAGTTATGTTTGAAACCTTGTTGGACATAATCAGTTTATAGAAACTTGTACTGCCTGTTTGGAGCAGCTTGCAACATTTCTATTATAATTTTTAAAGAAAAAAAATTTAGAAGATGTTAAACTACGAAGAATATGCAAAGGCTACCTGCTGAAAGCCAGCATAGAGCTTCTTTATTTTTACTTGAACCCTTTAATTTATCTTCAAATCCTTTATCAGCAACAGAGAATCTCTTTTCTACTTCATCCTTTGCTTACAGAAGAGCTACAACCCAAATTTTGAGGCCCTTCGCAAAGGTTTTCGGATCGACTGTCAGCTTGTCTACAATGGCAGAAGCTTCATCCTTTGTCTGGGGTAATGTTTATCCCAATGGAGTCGTCGTTCTCATGCTCGACCGACCAAAAGCCCTGAATGCCATGAATTTAGCATCAGAAATCCTTGCCGACTACTAGCTCTGTAAATGAATTATAGGAACAAATGCCTCACACGTTCTCACATACACACAATCGAGATGATGGCTGGAAATTAAGCAGTTCTTGCGCACCTATTATCATCCAGATTAAAAATGCCAAAAAAATAATAATTTCTCACCGTAATGGGCCGACATGGTGATTATTAATTGATATATGTGAGAACCTTTGAGTGTCTCCTCCTGCAAATGGGGTGCGATACTTAGCCCGAAACGTTGAAGTTTTTAATAATATTACACAGGGTTTCAACCATTTAAAAATAGATAGGATTTCCATATTTTCCATTTTGTTAGATATCCATCATTGAGATAAGTTATCAAGCATATACACATAAAAACACATCACAAGTCAAATCATAGTGCCCAAGCACCAAACCACCAAGAAGAAGTCTACTATGTGCTCGACGACTCATGCAAGCAGATCAGAATATAGACAGAGATTGAACCGAAGACAATTAGCAAGGCTATGTCACTCTGTATGTGTGTTTTGTTGGTGTTACACACATACAAAGGGTGATTGGTTACAGGAACGAAGACTGTTCACTCTCTGTAACTTGAAAACTATCTTTGTTGGTCCTGGATTTAGGAGAGGGGAGGGTCCCTCCCAACCTTCATACAAATCTGTCATTTCGAAGACAAGGGAGCACTAGAGTTATCGCAACTAGCAGAAGGGAGTTATCATTTTCATTGCTGTAGTTCTAAGACTTTAACAATCCCCAGATAAAATAAAATAAATTCCAACAGAAGCTATTAGCTACAAAATCCAGTACATGTCTAGTCATGCCCTAATTTGTCGATTCATTGGTGTTTTGCCAACATAATTTATTCTCAGGAACGGATATCTTCATCATGGTTAATTAGAGGTTTTATCGATCTTCACTTCCATGCAAAGGGTTTATTCATTATCAAAGTCAATGAATAGAAATATAGCAAGGATGCTTTTTGAAGATGACTCATATTTCTTGCTTCAAAACTTTAGAATGCCTCTCATCCCTCTCTCCTAACCAGTAAGCCTAATCTGGTAAGCATATTCAAAATAGAAAACAACTAATAACACTTGATCTTAGTATCCATATTAACAGTTTCTACACGTACACACTATCACATTACTAGCATATTGTTCTGTTAAGAAAATTAGCTTAGCCTCAAGAGAGAATTGTTCCCAACGGGAAAATGATTTTTGCATTAAAAACAAAGATTAACTACTTAAACCCTGCTAGAGGAATTAAAGATCCATAAGTTTAAATCTACCATCGTTAGACTCACAGTATTCACAACAAAACAGGCTCTTAATCACAAGGTTTTAACTAGAAACAACTTTTTGTCAGTTAAGTTGCAAAAATTGCCTCATATTGCCAGTTTTCATAGTCGGCCTAAAGTTACCATGGACAGATGGCTTACATATTCTCCAAAGAGATTTATTCCAAACGGAAAAAGGCTTCTGACGAGGAACAAGGAATTTACCAAATTAAAAACCTGCCCAATGAACAAATTAAAGATAGATTTAAGCCTAATGAACCCGTATCTCTTTTTGGCATCATAAAAAATCAAAGCCCTAACGACAAAAATGCACATTCATTTCTTCTCTACCAATTGCATGGTCCGATTTCTCAACCATTGTCATTTATGTTGCTTTATCTTGGTACCATTCTGCAACACAACACACATGTTAGTTACCAAAGCCACAATATACAAGCCAACAACCAACGCCAGAAACCAAACACCTGACAAATGATGAGGAGAAGCCATGAGAGAAGGCCATGACTGCCAACCACGTAACCAAAAACCTCGCAAAAAGAAATGATGGGGAAAAGAGGAATTAGGGTTACAGAAATAAAGGTTAGGGTTTAGATAGGGGGGCGCTGGAGGAAGCAAGGTGGGCACGTGGAATCCAGGCGTGCTCGCACTTGTTTTTAAATTATTTTGATTTTTTTTTATTGTTAAAATTTTTATATATAATTCGACAAGAATATTGGGGGTGTAGCTACGAGAAACCCTAGCTTGAAGCCCATGCGCGCCCCTACCTGAACATTCCAGCAAACTCTGCAGCCCGCAACCAAATCGCAAAGGGAGGACTCAGCTTCGGCCCTGGTCAGGAGATATGGGCAACGAGGAGGGGGGGAAACCCCCCTCTTACAGCAACATAGCTGCCAATGACAGGGCGGGCAAAAGATCGAAGCGACCTGCATTTGAACCGCCACAGCAAATTCGTGAGGAACTCCTAGCCAAGGAGCAGAACCTACGGAAGGAGATGGACACGGATTCCATCACCTCTCAACCCAAAGCGCCTCACAGATGAGAGCCCGGCAAGTGCATCCCTCAAATGGACAAAGCGCCCAGATATCTCATCAGCTCGACCAGAGTGGGAGAGCACACCCAATTCATGCAAGAACACGCCCTCATTGGCAAATTTCTGGGACTCTGGCCGTCAGAAAGGGACCTCAACAAATGGATCAAACACTGGTGGAACCCTAGGGGTGATTACAAGGTCCAACTCAGCTCCAAAGGTTTTTTCACGATCATATTGTACAACTTGGAAGATAAGGACCAAATCTTCAAAAACGGCCCCTATTTCTTCAACTCACCCGGGTTGTTTCTCAAGTTCTGGACAGAACGTTTCAGCCTAGACAAGGAAGACTTCTCGATGGCACCTGTCTGGATCCGCCTCTACTCGCTCCTACAGGAGTTTTGGCTAGAGGAGATTCTGATGGGAATAGGAAACACAATCGGTCAATACGTCAAAGCCTCTGAAGCCACCAAGCAACAGAAATACACTTCCTACGCCCGTATTTGTGTGTACATGAACATTGCTTGAGCCCTACCAGGATCGGTCATACTGGAGCACCAGGATGAGGACTAGGTGCAAACCCTCGATTATGAACATATCCCATTCTGATGCCGCAGATGCCATGAACATGGCCACCTGTTCAGGGACTGCCCGCTGACCCAGCCAGCCCCCAAAGATGAACAGAACACACAGAAGGACGGCTTCACCACAATCCAATCAAAGAAGAAGCACCCACCTCGCAAGCAAGCGACCGGCCCCAAGCCTGGCATTCCGACCAAGAATGCCTATGATATTCTCAACCAACTCCCAGAGGAGGCGAAAATCCAGGATCCGGGCAGTGGAATAGAGAAAAGCACAGGACCATACCCCACGCCCTCTCCGGATCCAAACCAAAGAACCCATACTGAGGATGGGGGGGAAGCAGATGGAGACATGCCAATGCAGCTAGACTCCCAAGACCTGGCAGGCATAGACCTCGAAAAACTTGAAGAATCCCTAGACGCAAGAGATCTGCAGGCCCTCTCGGAGGAGCAACTTTGAAAGGTACACAAAGTCTTTCTCGATTCCACGGCAGGATCCACATCCCACCTTGGCATTGCTATAGAATCGAGTTCTAGATCAAAAAAAATCCCGCGCGAGACCAAGAGACGCAGAAGGAAACCAGCACACCAACTAATCAAGGAGGCAGGCAACCTCATGATCAACTCTGGCCAGATCCATAAGCTCTCGGAGGGATACCTCCACCCCCACTCATCTGCCCAATGATGAAGACAATCACCTGGAACATAAGGGGACTCAACGGTAGGTCTAAGCAAAGGATCCTCCGAGACTTCATTAAGGAGGAAAACCCAGATATCCTTATGCTCCAGGAAACAAAATGTGCGGGATTGGAAGCGGAACACATCTTCCAGCGAATATGGAAAAACTGCAGCTACTTCTACACGGATGCAGCAGGGGCCTCAAGAGGCCTCGCCATTCTCTGGAACCCAGGCCACATCGCTCTTAGTGAGCCCTTCTCAACCGCAGGCACCCTAACAGCCCGCTATGAGGGAATAGGCTCAAACCAAGAGGGGACCATCACTACTGTTTATGGCCTGCAAAGTCAACAGGAGAAAAACAAGCTCATGGACAAGCTAGCATATATTAAAACCTTGGTTACCACACCCAACTGGATCCTCGGAGGCAATTTCAATATGATAATGACACTGGAGGAGAAAGCTGGTGGCAGCAAGCGGCTCGATCCGGAAAGTGGTAAGTTCAAAACCCTTCCTGAAAATTTAAATTTGGTAGACATCGAAAACAGCAATGGCACTTTCACCTGGTCCAACCGTAGATCAGGTAGCCAGCATGTGGCATGCAGGCTTGACCGCTTCCTTGTTGCGAAAGAGTTGATTGCAAGTGGCCTCTGTATGGAGATCCTGATTCTCCCCAAGACGGGCTCAGATCACTGGCCCGTATCCCTCCAAATTGCAGCAGACACCACCCTCACACCCAAACCCTTCCGATTCAAGAAGTTCTGGCTCACCCATCCCGATTTACAGCATCTAGTGACAACCTGGTGGCAACAAGCAGAGGTGGACCATGGAACCAAGATGTATAAATTCCAGCAACGGCTCAAGAACTTCAAGCAAATGCTCAAACACTGGAAGAGGAATACCTTTGGCAACATATTTCAAAGCATCAAAGACATCGAATTCAGAGTAGCAGAGATTCAAAAAATCTTCATCAGTGGGATCCGTACTCCTGAGCTCATGATGGAAGAGGAATAGCTGCTTGCACACTTGGAGCAGAGAAGACAGCAGGAGGAAATTCTATCGAGACAAAAATCCTGAGTGCAGTGGCTTAAAGAAGGGGAAAAGAACACGAAATTTTTCCACCGGACAATGATCCACAGGCGGCACATTAACAGAATCACTCATCTGGAGGATGCACAAGGGAACCTGATACGCGAGCACAGCCTCATCGAGGAAGAGCTCACGTGACATTATCAGAATCTCCTGACAAAAAGTGGGCAAAATCGAGAGGAGGCTATCGCCCGAGTAACCAGCCACATCCCCTCTCTGGTTACCCTTGAACAGAATGTTGCCCTCAAAAAACCCATCACCCAGGAGGAGGTGGATCAGGCTGCAAAAAACATGCCCTCTAGCAAAGCACCTAGCCCTGACAGCTTTACAACGGACTTTTTCCATCACTGTTGGGCCATAATACAAAGGGATGTCTGGGAGGTGGTTGAGGAGTCACGTGCCTTGGGCCAAGTTCTTTGAGCTTTCAACGCTACTTTCCTTACCCTCATCCCAAAGGAGGAATGTTTCACCAATCCTAAGCACTTCAGACCAATTGCCTTGTGCAATGTCATCTACAAGATCATCACCAAGGTCATCGCAAATCGCCTCAAGCCAATTCTGCCATATGTCATTTCTAAAGAACAAGCAGGTTATGTAGAGGGCAGGCAAATCATAGACAGTGTCATCCTGACACATGAGGTCATCAGCTCACTCAAAACAGGGAAAATCCCAGGTATGCTAATCAAACTTGATCTTTCAAAAGCCTTTGATAAAGCCAACTGGCGCTACCTCCAGGCCACCCTCCTAGCCTTCAGTTTTGATCAAACATGGATCAGCTGGATCATGAACCTCACCTCCATGGATTTCTTTTCGATTTTAGTCAACGGGGTTCCCTCCCGGCCTTTCTCATCCTCCAGGGGCATCCGGTAGGGCGACCCACTCTCACCCTTCCTCTTTGTCATAATGGCGGAGGGCCTGGGCCGTTACATCAAGGCAGCAATTCAGGATGGCAGTCTCAAAGGCCTTCCCCTGCACAATATTCAACTAGCGCCCTCCCACAGTCAATTTGTGGATGATACCTTCCTTATGAACTCCCCCATAGCTCGAGAAGCACAAAAGCTCAATTCCATCCTGTATGATTTCACTGAAGCCTCGGGCATGACTCTAAATCTTGAAAAATCCAAGCTCTTCTTCTTCAACACTCCCTATATTGTCCAACTATATATTTCTAGAATTTTAGACATCCCCAGGAGCTCCCTTCCGTCCAAGTACCTGGGCATTCCCCTAACGGGGGCGCCTGCAAAGTCCATCTCTTGGGACAGCCTCCTCCTCTCGATCTCTAATCGCCTGGCTAGCTGGACCTTCATACC
>JZKD02S0090896.1:194483-208820 GCA_000966675.3 Picea glauca | reverse complement strand
CTGAAGGGTGGGTGTATGTAACAACCCTGGTTAAATAGTTGCATAGGGATTATTAAGTATAATTAATTAGATAATTAATTGTCCTAATATGGTTTTAGTTAAACAATTATTAGTATTAATAATATTAATCAATTATTTATTTATTAATTAATTGTTATAACTGTTGATTGATTAATTAATTAATTAATTGATTACTTAACACATTCAATGATTTAGGTAAATCATTAAGGGGCTTAATAACTTTAATTTAATCATTATGACACTTTATGTATGACAGGTTAAGGATAAGATAATAAAGGAGGGGATAAGGTAATAATGGGGAGGATAAGGTAATTAATGGAGGATAGGGAGTCGATGAATGAGGGGGGAGATATGACAGGGAAGAGACATACGAGAGAGGATTATGAAATATTGGGGGGGAGGATCATTATCAGGGAGGAGGTCTGTATTTCTATGGAAGATTGGGGATATCTTTCTGGTTTTGAGGAGTTTGGTTTTGGGGTTTTGGTGAACCATTGCAGGGGGCACCGAGTTGCTGGGGGTTTTGGGCACGGGGGCCAGGATTCCCTATGGTATCCTGGAGCTAGGGAGATGGATAGACTGCTCCTAGCTGGCTTGGTGGTTAGTCAGTTTGGGTAGGGTTTGGTCAAAGCAACAGGCTAGGCAAAGCAACAAAAAGGATAGCCGGATATTGGGATAATAGCAACAGCCAAAGGTATCTATATTCTGTTATGTAATGTATCTATTTTCTGTTATTTAATTTATTAGATTGTTGTTCATAAATTAATTTATGTTGTTTATATGATGATTAATGAATTACTTATGCATGGAAATAAATTTTATGTGTAATTGTATGAATTTTATTAGGCTTTGTTAGTTTTTGGTCACTACAATCCAATAGAAAGTGAAGTTGTAATGGGTTAGCAAATGAAAGTTAAACAGCTCCAGAGAGAGCTTAAACACACGAGGAGAAAGAATCAACGGGAAGAATCATTATATTTTGTAGATAAGTATGATGTGCTTTCATTTGAAAAACCAATACTTAAGGAACAAAATGCAGTGTTGGACCAGATCAATGAAGACCATGAAGAATTTGATGAAATATATGAAATAGTGATGCCAAATTTGCCATTCTTCTCAGGTATAGATTATGAACCTTGGGAAACTCAAATGAAAAAATTACTATGGTTAGTACATTTATTGCAATATGATCATGAAGGTTGTGTCAATTTCTATGATAAGAGAAGAGGTGCAATATAATTACAACTTATTATATCAATAGTGGATGAAAACATTTTGTCTAGTACTTTGCGTGAATTTGGTGAATACTTAGTGCAAAATTATTTTGGGATATTCTTGAAATGAAGAATTGGAGTGAGAATGTTGAAGTTGATGAAGGTATTGTTGTTGAAAATGGAAATTTTGTTTCCAGTCTCGTAACTGGAATAGATATTGAAAAATGGCATTATTGAAGTTGCAATGATTAATGAAGAAAGTATGTACATGTAGCCAATAGTAAAATAACAATTAGTGATTTGGTGAATTCAACTGATATTGATAATGGATATGAATGTATGACTGTTAATGAACCCCTGGGTGAATCTTTGGTAAATTTAGTTAAATATGATGATGAAAACTTTTCAAGTGAATCTTGGTTCCATATACTGTGGGAGAAGAAACTCATAGATGATTTGTTAAGTGGAAAAGTAAACCTTCTTACAGATCAGATGGATGAAACTACAATAGGGAAGAAAGATGAAGAAAGGAAAGATATATTAGAAGATCAAAATGAAAAGAACCAGTATGGTTATTCCTATGATTTTTTATATGATTGTAACAATGTTTTTTAGTGTGCAGGTTTACAAGAAAATAGTTCATTTTCAGTAGTGACTGATTATGAAGAAAACATGGAAGAAAATGAAGAAATTGATGAAGAAAATATTGAGTCAATTTTTATGGTGTGTAGCTCAGAAGAAAACAATTATTATTATGAATTGATGTTGCAATAGTCCATTGATTAGGACATTGATGATTGTATCCTTAAATGGAAACAACCCGATTATGAGAAGTTGGAAGAATTTGCAAGAATTAAAGACAAAGGCTTCCAAGAACCTGCAGAGGTGTTGAGGACAAAGAGCAATAGTTAGCTTCCAAGTTCCAAAATGAAGAATAACAAATCCAAGATGACAGTGAAGCAGAATAGAGTCAATATGAAACATATTTTGAGAAACAAGTCAAGGAATAAGCTCCATCTCCATCACTATCTAGCAACAAGAAAGGTCGAGATGAAATTGTTAGTGTCAATTTGTAAGTCTAGCTGAGACTAAGACCGCCAGGCATGTTATGTGTTGTCATTGTATTTAATCCATTTCTCCATTAAGGGGGATTGTTGGATAATAATGGAGAAATTCCATAGTAAGGAAATTGTTAGAACGGATTTCTATTGTATGCTAGTTTAGTCTTTGAGTAGGTTTTAGATTCACAAATTCAGGAGGTTGTTAGAGGCTATCCTAGCCTATAAATTTGTATGCAATTTATCAAATTGGTAATATAGAGTGTGTGAGCGTAGTATCACTTGTGTGAGCATAGTCTCACTTGTGTGAGCCCTTGTGGCGTCACCCTCTTGCTGTGTTATTCTCCAATTTCAAGTGTTTTCCTTAGGAGGCCCATTTTAGACCTCAAATTTCCCGTAATGGATTTTTTTGAAGCTCACCGATTCTTTCTTTGAATGAACAATATCTTTTCCACTACATGTTTTGTTGCAAATACTTTGAAATCAATTTATTTATCTTACAACCTCTTTGACATAGAAAATGTGATCTTGAATGTGATCTTATTACCCTTCATTTCTCTATCAATTCAAGCATATTTTCTAAATTCCATTCTTATAGTATGATATAGTCATTGAGGGTAGTAATGACTTGTCATTTTACTGAAAGGGAGGTTTCATTATTGCCCCCACCAAGGTTCAAGTCTCTCCAATGATGTGATTTCACTTGTGTGCATGTTTGTGTTTGCAAAAAATGTGTGGAGCTAGGTGCATGTCTTAGGTGAATTTGGTGGAATATACATCTCCACTTTCATCATATTATATGAAGGGTTATTCTTGTAGATTTTAACCTTGTACAATATTTACTGCAAACATATTTTCAGTAAAAGAACATAAAAGATACAATGGAAAATAAAAACATTACACATATATGTTTCCCTTAGAAACCCAAACCAGGAAAACCAACATATTCTATATTCATTCATCATGATACATTGTTTACAATACAATATACATATAGGATCCAACGACATTCAAAACCCTAACCCAATGACCTGGATTAGTCAAAAACCCTAATTCCTTAACCGAAAATATAAAACCATCGTCAAAAAACCATGTGCCGAAAAACCACCTAAATATGTGACACATTTCCCGAGGAAAAAAAATCTCGGGGGCACTTCCCTCAAACCCCCTTGCATGCCCGACGCAACACATACAATACTACTCGTGAAAATAATATTACACATGCCCAACATTCTCCCACTTGTTTTCTTTGCATACAGGGGGTTACAAGGTTACATAGTTAACAATCCAAGACAGTGATTCCCATGGATCCTCTACATGAAGAAAACTTCTCAGTGCTCATAGATTTTGTTAATGAATCTGCAACATTCTTCAAATTGTCCACCTTCATAAACAATACTTTCTTTTCTTCAACCATGTCACTCACAAAGTGATATTGAATATCAATATGCTTTGTCTTTGAATGATAAGTCGGTTTCTTCGCCAGAAAAATTGCACTCTTACTGTCACAATATATCCTTACATCTTGTTGCACCAACCCAATACCTGAACACAACATTTGTAACCTTACTTCTTCCTTACTTGCATGAGTGGTTGCCATGTATTCATCTTCTGTAGTTGAAAGTGCCACTATAGCTTGTTTTTTTATCATCCAACGTATTGTTCCTCCAAATATGTTAAACACATACCCACTTGTAGATCTCCTACGATTCAGATCTCCATCCCATTATGCATCCACAAATCCATGTATATCAACCACTTTTTCCAATCCCGGTCTTCCTTGGTAGCACAATCCATAGCTATCAGTGCCACACAAATACCTAAAAACCCTTTTTACTGTTGTCCAATGCTGCTTCCCTGGTTTTGACATATACCTTCTCAAAACTCCCACTGCATGTGCAATGTCCGGTCTAGTACATACCATTGCATACATCAAACTACCAACTTCACTCGCATATGGAACAAAAGACATGTCCTCCTCCTCTTCATGTGACTTGGGACACTAATCGACATATAACTTTACACCAACAAGAATAGGAACCTTGATCGGTTTACATTCCTGTGTATTAAACCTCTGCAATATTGTCTCGACATATTTTCTTTGATTGAACCATACTTTCCTCTTTTTCTGATCTCTTTTAATTTCAAATTAACTTTAAGAAACTTGCTTTAGAAATAGTCAATGCAAGTAGACAAATTGGATTACAATCCATGTTGCTTCTAAGAATTAATGCAAGTAGAAAAATTGGATTACAATCCATGCTTTTATTTCCTAAAGGAAAAATTGGATTACAATCCATGCTTTTATTTCCTAAAAGACAAATTGGATTACAATCCATGCTGCTTCTAAGAGTCAATGAAAGTAGACAAATTGGATTACAATCCATGCTTCTATTTCATATAGTAGAATAGAATAGGTATTAGTCACCAACACTTCTTTTTGAGGTATTTAAATGAGCCTTCAGACATTCTTATACCTTAATGCTAAACCATGAATTGGTTTATCTTTGGAAAAATGTTACCCTTATTGTTGTTTGTTTTCTTTTTTAGGTACTTAAATGAGCCTTTGGACATTATTATATCTCAATGTTAAGCCATGAATTGGGAAAAAGTTTACCATGTGTTATTGTTGTTTGTCATTTGTATTTTCTTATTGGGTATTTTATTTTATAATTTTTTTCTCACTTTTTCTTGAACTCAAGACCTTTTGATTATAATCGTTCCATGTGTATTTTATTTTGGATTTTTTTTCTATTTTATTAGGCCCACAACCTGAGTGGGCCTAATGGTTAAGAACATGTGTTTCCTCCTAAGAGGTCAAAAGTTCAAATCCAAAGGGGAGTAGGGTATGTATACCTCCGTAGACTTTACCAATCAAATCGTTGGGAGGAGGGGGTCCCTTGTCCCACAATAAAGGGGGTCTATACACCAATTTAGTGTCTCACTTGGCTGTGACCTTAAAAATAGATTATTATTATTATTATTATTATTATTATTATTATTATTATTCTCTTACTTTTTCTTAATTTAAAGAGATATAAGATAAGGTTAAATGATGAGGCATTGAATGGATGATCATCTTACTAATTTAATAAAAGAAATATGAATTTTGGTATAATTATTTATAATTGTTCTTAATTTAGGAAAAACATTATCACTATATTAGGAGTAAGGCATGATGTGAAAGTGTCAATTAGGTTTAGCTTGGGTGGTTTCTAGGAATGATTATCATCCTCCCCATCTAGGTTCAATTCCCTATTAAATATGGATCTCAAAATATCTTTTACCTTTGGGTTCCTCATCTTTGATATTAATTTGCTAATTCTTAATTAATAATATTCCATAAAGTTCTCTCCTTAATTCCGTCTTTGTAAACCATGAACATATTTACTAGTGGAATCCCAAATATCCCTACAAATTACAAAGGGAATTAAATTGAGATCATAAATTCATCATCTACGATAAATTTCATTGATTCAACCACGTATTCTATTGGAACAAGATAGTGGAATTGAATCTTCGGTGACTCCAATAGTTTGGGTGGCATTATTGCTTTACAAATTGCATTCCTTCCTACATCCTTTTTCTAAGGCTTGAAATGATGCCATATATCTATAGTCTTCTTAGCCCTGAAATGTTAATTTACAATGTTCCATGAAGGCTTGTGAGATGTTGGCATTAGTGGAATTTTGAGGTAAACAATGAGCCTCAAAACAAAGGGATTGTGAGATGTTGGCATTAGGGGAATTTTGAGGTAAAAATGGGCCTCAAAACAAAAAACAAAAAAAATACTATCAAAATCAATTTTAAAAGAAACGATAGTATTCAAGATGATGATGTCAACCATAAGGGTAAATATTTTTGGAGGGAAAGGATGAAAACTAATAACGTGTTTTTTCATGTATTTCCAGTTTATCTCAGTATTAGACTATCAAAAGTATGTAGAGTAGGTAATCGATTTCCATGAAGAATTTAAATCCACATCCAATGAGTTCCCACTTGAAATTTGAGTAACCCTATAAGGAGATAAGTAAAAAATACGATTAAAAAAAGTAGTTTTTCTTTCTTTCCCTTTGAAAATTCATAAATCTTATTTTATTATTTTAAATATTGTTTTATTTTTTGTTGGAGAATAATGCACAAATTCCATAGTTAGGAAATTGTTAGAATGGATTTCTATTGTACGTTAGTTTAGTCTTTGAGTGGTTTTCAGATCCACAAATTCAGGGGGTTGTTAGAGGCTATCCTAGCCTACAAATTTGTATGCAATTTATCATATTGGTAATATAGAGTGTGTGAGAGTATTCTCACTTGTGTGAGCCCTTGTGGCCTCATCATATTGTTGTGTTATTCTCCAATTTCAAGTTGGTATCAGAGCTGAGGGATAAATTCATTTTGAGGAGCCAGGATGGGCCATGTAGACACACCTATGGATCGAGAGTGTGGTCATTGATGTTGAAAGAAGAAAGATGTTGCATGGAGGAGCATTGTAGAGAAACAAGTTGGAGCTCTATGAAGAAATATGAGGTTTTGTCCAAGAATTGTTGAACAAAGAAGGTCATTGTAAACAAGGAGTTGTCACTACTATTGAAGGTGGATCCAGACAAAAGAGAGAGGAGGACGCATGTGTGTATGAGAGAAGCATTGTCTTGTTGGATGCATCTGGTGAACCTGACGAGCTCAGATCGATTCAGCTACAGGTCGTGGAGAGTTCGCTTCCCACTACCATCGCCATGTATTTTCAAGTGAAGGAGCCACAACGTGGAGAAGTCTAGGTTGAGCCACAATGTGGAGGATTTTGGTGAACCCGACGTGAAGTCACTAGCCAGCCTAGTTGAAGAGCCACTAAGCTTGAAGATTGATGCTAGAGTATAGATATGCATGCGTGGAGCAACGATCTAGTGTTGTGAGGGATATTTAATGATTTTTGTTGTAGAAACAATAATTCTTTGAAAGGATTCTGTATTTCTACACATTTAACCTTCTTAGTTGAAGCTTCACAGATTTTTGGAATTGTGGAATTATCTTGTGTAAGTGACCTGAAAGGATATTGTGGTCTTCGTTTTTGCACGAAGTTTGGTTAAATCCATTGAAAGAGGTCAAATTTCAATGCATTTAAGGGAACTTCTCAAACATTCGTGAATTCAATGGTGGAATCTTCTATTCGAGGAGGTTGTAGCAAGAAAGTGTTCTTGTGTTGATTTTTCAATAAGATAGGTTAATCATGTAGTTCATTTAAATTTTCATTTGTCTTAACCATAAAAGATAATGTTGCAGCAACCAAGATCACAAGAAGAAACACCATGTACAAGAACACAAGAAGTATCATGGGAAACCCTTCTAAACAAGGGAAGAAAACCCAACCAAATCCTTTTCTATATTCTTCAATAGAAATACCTTCACCACCATGAAAGACATAGCACACAAGAGGGTGCTCAAACCCTAGAACTCTAGTTCCCAAGAGAGGTGTGCACCTTTTCCCAAAGAAATGTACTTGCTGAAATTTCCAAACTCACAAGAAAGATATGATTCCACAATGGGGAATCTTCCCTTACTTATATTAGACTTGTCCTATCAATAGAAGTGTCTATTGGCTCAACAGGGTCGACCTCACTAAGTCACAATATTATTATTATTATTATTATTATTATTATTATTATAATTAATATTAACGAGATTAATTATCTTTTACATTTATTATTAATCAATTTAAGGTGGGGTTGGCCTGCACCCTTTACATAACAATTAGGGTTACAGGTAGGTTTGACTCTTGAAAAATATATAGCAAAGGATATGATACACTCATTAGTTCTCATCCACTAGGGGCACATCCATATGGATGTCATATCTCTGGTTCACTGTAGTACACAGAAGAACGAGATCTTCACATATTCACCTATGCTCATCCACAAGAACGTCCACTCTACATATCTTCTTTCCCACTGCCTCATGCAGGAGAACCATCTGGAGTCTTCTCATCAACATTGCTCCTCATAGGAAGCTAATACATCATCTTCATTTATGTTCCATGATGAAGCACCCAGCACTTTGGGATTTCACACATTCACCTTATGCTCAGCCACATTCACATCTAACTCAACAGATCGCCTTTCCCACTGGATAATCATCTAGAGTTTTTCTCAACTCTCTAAATGGAGGAGGTCATCTCTACATTCCTAGCTCTGTTTCAAGAAGGAACCATGTACCCTTCTTAGGGGCTTTCTCTTAGGTTTGTAATCTAAGAGAAAGACTCACATAGTTGTAATGATCCACACCTCACAAGTTTGTAAGCTAGAGAATGTCTCACATAGATGAAATCATCAACACTCCCTCTCATCTAGGGAGGCATTTTCCACTAGTCCAAGTATCTCATGAAAATACTCAAACTTTGTATTGGCAAGTGGTTTGTTAAAGATATCTACAATCTGTTCATGAGTAGAAAGATATTTCATGTGTACTATCTTTCTCTACACCATGTCTCTGATATAGTGATACTTGATTTCAATGTGTTTCGATTTGTCATGAAGCATTGGGTTCTTGGAGAGATTTACATATCTTTGGTTGTCACAATGAATAGTAGTTAGATCCATATCATGATTGAACAAGTCAGCCAAAATCTTGTGAAGCCATACTGCTTCACGAACTCCACACTTAGTGCAATGTACTCTACCTATGTTGTACTTAAAGCTACAGAGATTTGTTTTCTACAACACTAGGAAACCATGGTTGATCCTAAGGTGAAGCAGAAACCTGAGGTTCTCTTTCTGTCTACTTCACTTCCTGCCCAATATGCATCGGCATATCCTTCCAAGATTAAGTCCACATTGGTTGCATATCTCAGGCCATAACCAATTGTAACTTGTAAGTATCTCAATACGTATTTTGCATCTATCCAGTGTGTATGTTTTGGTTGACTCATAAACTGGCTAAGCACATTCACTGCATAGCAAATATTCGGCTTGGTGTTAACTAGATACATCAAAGATCCAATAATTTTTCAATATAAATGTGGATCTACATCTCATGAATCAGTGTCACTCATCTTATTTAAATCCATTACCATTGGAGTAGGCATGTATTTACAATCTGTCATTTTGAACCTTTTCAATATCTCCATAGTATATTTTCCTTAACTTAGGAAAGTCTCATCTAATCTCTGCCATACTTCTAGTCCCAAGAAATAATACATTAGGCCCAAATCCTTCATTTCAAATTTGGTAGTTAATGCTTATTTTCATTTAATAATGAGTCTCTCTGAACTGGTGATGAAAATATCATCCACATATAAGACCAAAACCATACACTCATTGACATCAATGTGATAGTATAAGTTTGGATCAGTTGCATTTTTTTTTAAGCCCAAAATCATTAGAAATCCATCCATTTTCTTGTACCAAGCATGTGGTGCTTGTTTTAGAACATATAGGGATTTCTTCAACTTGCATACATGAGATTTTTCATTGTGTATAACGAAACCTTCTAGCTGCTCAATATAAACTTCTTCCTCAATTTCACCATTGAGAAAAGTTGTCTTTACATCCATCTGATGTAGCTTCCAATCCATGGAAGAAGCTAGTGCAATGATAGATCATATGGAGGTATATCTAGATATTGGTGCAAAATCCTTGTCATAGTCGACTCCCTCTATTTGTGAAAACCTTCTAGCCACAAATCTTGCTTTGTATTTTTCAAAGCTTGCATCAGTAGCGTGTTTGATTTTGTAAATCCATTTGGAATTCCCTACAGACTTTTCCTCTGGTATTGGAAAAACATCCCATACATCATATTTTAGTATATATTGGTATTATTCAATCATGGCATCTTTCCATACTTTTTCAACCGAAGCTTATCCATGACAAGTTGGATCTGAATCAATAATGTGGGTCATGGCTGAAAGGTAGCTTGAGAATCTCTTAGGTCTCTTGATTTCTCTGGTTTCTCCTTATGGGATTTATTCCCTTCTACTTATTCTAAATTTTGTTGAGACCAAGCAGGTATTTTATGTCAAACTATGATGTATCTGGGTATGTTTCTTGGGGAAACTAAATCTGCTGGAAAAACTGGATCAACTGGAATTGTTGTCTCATCTAGAATAATATATGTCTCCCTTTGAACTGTTGAAGGACGAGGAGGTATTGTTTCACTATCAATTTCCATCTGAGCTTCTCTAGATTTCTGGACGGCTACTTCTTCTTCAAAAGTGATGTCTCTTCTTACTTCAATTTGTCTCTAACCTGGGATGTAGATTTGATATGCTTTTGAGGATTCATTCTATCCTACAAATGTACCCTTTCTTCCTGAAGGTTCTAGTTTGGATCTCTTTTCTTTGGGTACATGAAGGTACACTCAACATCCAAATATTATAAAGTGGCTGATCTCAGGCTTCACTTTGGTGAATTATTCTTCTAGAGTAATGTTCTTTAGGATCTGATGAGGAATATGGTTTTGAACATATATTGTTGTCATACATGCTTCTTCCCATAGAGTCATAAGTAGACTCTCATCATGTATCATTGATTTAGTTGCCTCAATGATAGTTTTGTTTTTCCTTTCAGCAACCCCATTTTGTTGAGGGTTGTAAGGAACTAGGAACTCCCTTTTGATTCTTGCTTCAATACAAAAACTGTTAAATTCTTTTGAGGTGTATTCTCCTCCATTGTCTGATATCAATACTTTGATTTTTCTTCCGGTTAGGTTTTCAACATGAGCTTTGAATTCTTGAAGCTTGGTAAGGACTCCATCCTTGTTCTTTAGAAAGTAAATCCAAGTTTTTTTCTGGATTGATCATCTATGAAGAGTACATAGTATAAGTACCCATTTAAGGATGCAACTGTCATTGGCCCACATACATCTGAATGTATCAAGTCCAAGATTTCCTTGGATCTGTTGCCACTGCTAGGAAAGGATCCTTTAACACTTTTTCCAAGGGCACAACCTTTGCAAACACCTTTATGTTGAATCTGTATCTCTGGTCAACCTGTTATCATTTTCCCTAGAGCTGGAAAAGCTCTATAATGAATGCGAGCAAGTCTTATATGCCATAACTTACTCAAGATGATAGTGTCATGTAATAAGGCTTGAATTGGTTTGATGGTCTACTTGTACAAGTTGTTTTCTCTGACCCCAATTACATTGGAAGATATTATATGAGAGTCTTTGTGCCATGCAATAACTCTTCCTTCTGAGAAAGTAATTTTGTAACTTTTGTCTTCCAAATCCGAAATAGATACAATGTTTCTCTTCATTTTGGGTACATATAGAACTTCCTCTAGTTTAAGCTACATATCCGAATCTAGTTGGAAGGTAGAAGTTCCAACTCCTCTCACATTATATCTAACATCATATCCAACAACAACATGTAGATTTGTCTCTTTCTCAACGAAGTGTGTTAGATGATTTCTAATACCGGTCATGTGCCTGGAGGCACCACTGTCAATTAGCCAAGTATTATCATTTATAGGAACCATACCTGAGAGTGTTGAGATGTTGATGTATTTATTTCTTTGAGACATTGTCTTTCTGGAACTGATCTTGTTTGAACCATCAAGATTGCTTCCCATCATGCATTTTCTCATCTTCGCAAACCCTTGTCAACTAGGCTAGAAAACCTAACGGTTAGGCTGGGCTAGCACTTTTATGTTTTGTTGGGATTATGTCTACCAAAAATAAGCCTTGAGAAATATGATAGCCCTGGTAAGTTGAAGAGATTCTTGAAGAAGTTGCAGAATTACAATTCTGAATTTTTCTACAGAATTTGGTGAAACACTTATAGAAAAAAAATCAAAATGCCCAGCAATGCAAGCTGATACTTATTGGAGGTGCATTGGAGGAGGACATACACTTCTATGTGGTTTTTATCCCCAACGTCCAAGTTTTGAGTGCTAAAAAATATCAAAAAAGGAGGTCATATGAAATTTCTGGAATCCCTAGGAGGGTTGTACGGTTTCTTCAAATGTGCGAGAGATGACTGGTAGAAGATTGTAGCTTGTGAAATGTGTTCTTCAAGACCTATTATCTAATACCATGTTTATTTTTAAATAATATAGGTTAATAATGGAGTTCATTTCAATTTTCATTTGTTTAACCATAAACAAGAATGTTGCAACAACCAATATCACAAGAAGAAACACCATGCAAAAGAAAACAAGAAGTATCCTGGGAAACCCTTCTCAACAAGGGAAGAAAACCCAGCCAAATCCTTCGTTATATTCTTCAAGAGAAATACCTTCACTACCAAGAAATACCTAGCACACAATAGGGTGCTCAACCCCTAGAACTCTAGTGCCCAAGAGAGGTGTGCACCTTTTCCCAAAGAAGTGTACTCACTGAAATTTCCAAAGTCACAAGAAACATATGATTTCACAATGGGGAATCTTCCCTTACTTATATTAGACTTTTCCTATCAACAAAAGTGTCTATTGGCTCAATAGGTCCGACCTCACTAAGTCACAATATAATAATTATTATTATTATTCTAATTAATATTAACCAGATTAATTATCTTTTACATTTATTATTAATCCCTTTAAGGTGGGGCCAACCTGTACCCTTTACATAACAATTAGGGCTACATGTAAGTCTGACTCTTGAACAATATATAGCAAAGGATATGATACACACACCAGTTCTCATCCACTAGGGGCACATCCATAGTGATGCCATATCTATGGTTCATTGCCTTACACAGAAGAACCATATCTTCACACGTTCACGTATGCTTATCCATAGGCACGTCCACTCTATTGATCTTCTTTCCCACTGCCTCATACAGGAGAACCATCTAGACTCTTCTCGTCAACTCTATTTCTCAGAGGAGCAAAATACATCATATTCATTTATGTTCACATGACGATGCACCCACCACTTTGGGATTTCACACGTTCACCTTGTGCTCAGCCACAGGAACATCTACCTCAAAAGATCACCTTTCCCACTAGATAATCATATGCAGTTCTTCTTGTTGTAGGAAAATCTCCCCGCGGACAGGTAGATCACCTCTAAGAGCTTGACCTTAACCCTAGACAGAAAAATGCTTAACGTGGACACTGACTTCCTTTCAAATCTATCTAAACTAATACATGATAAGGAAGGATAATAAAAGTACCTCTTTATCGACGTTTGTCCCTGCACGCTCCAAGTTGCACTCCAATCCTTTGCTCCTCGCTGAGTCCTGTAGGCAAACAAGATACGACTACTTCCTACTCTATTGATATTAGCTTGAAAACATATCTATCAATTAACGATAAGTTCATGTAACATCAGACACAAACTAGAAAGAAACAGGCCAAGCATGTCATATTAATGAGAATAACGATAGCAGTACTCACAATCGTAGATGCGAATGCGACAGCTTCGTCAAGTCCCCTTCGTCTAACCCTTGCTCAAAAGATCCACAACCTGGCTGACAGCAGCTTCACTGATCACTTCTCCTTTGGTTGACTGTGTGTTTCCTATGAGATCATAGGTTTCATGCTAGCAATTCTTCCTCAGCACCACTTATGAGATCATAAGTTTGGTGTGATTCTCTCTTTTCCATTCCTCACCTATGAGATCATAAGTTTGATATCATTCTCCATTTGCAGTCCTCTTTCACCATTAGAAATCTTTCTTATATAGCCTTGGAGAGGCTTCAACCACTTGAGATATCTTTGGGGAAGTTGAGGATTTTCCTCCTTCAGTTGAGTATCTGCCCTAAGATCATGGATGGACTAGGGATTCAAATCCAACTGCATTCAAAGAATGAAAAGATGCTTCCCCCGTTCATCTCAATAGCTTAACAACTACCCAGAATAGGTAGCGCTCCCTCAAAAGGGCCATCAGAGCGCTGTAGCGCTCCCTAGTAGGCTTTAGGGGGGCACCAGCGCTTTCAAAATCTATAACGCTCCCTCAAAAGGGCCAGGGGAATGTTATAACTGTTAATGTTTTATGCTGATATTATAGTTCTTTGCATTTCATAAAGATAAGAGCATAATAAGAACAAGATCACTGAGAAATACACATCCACAAGAGACACAGCATTTATCCTGGGAAACCCTCTAGGGGAA
>JZKD02S0090896.1:175582-186837 GCA_000966675.3 Picea glauca | reverse complement strand
AACTCGAAGGTTTTTCGAGATTATAGAGTTTGGAAAAACGCTTAAAAGAGAACTCTCTCAGTTCCTTTTTCGTACAGTAGTCCAACGAGACCGAAAAAGGGTTAAACTATCGCTCAAAGGACGCCTTTTCTGACCTTTTAACGAGTGTGAAAGGAATCAAGATCACTCGACAATCTTTTCATATTTAGAGAGTCTGAAAAGGGTTTAAAGGAGACTCCAGGGGGGTTCCTTTTTCGTGTGTTCGTATCTGTACGGGTCCGAAAAAGAGATAAAAGTTTACCTGGTTGCATTCTCATGTATTTATGAGCATGAGAAAGAACAAAGACTAAGCTCAGTATGCCCCCAGCTTGAAAGTTGGTGGCTTGACTCCAGAATGATCATCAGAGGCTGGAGAAATGCCCCCCAAGCTTCAATTCATTCACCGACTTTGAGGTTGTCACCAATTTATGTGCTAGATGGAGAAAAAGGATATAGGTGGATGAAATGAAGGTTCAAAAAAATGAGACCTAATGAAAGACTCGAATCGACATCTACGAGATTTGGCGAAAGACTCGACTTGAAGGGAGAGGTGATTGTTTCATTTTTTAACGATCTTGACACAGGAAAAGAACTATGCTCAAGGTTCCAGGTTCGATCCCCAGATTGTTGTTTCATTTTTCAACGAGCTTGCTACAGAGAAGAAAACTATGCTCAAGGTTCCGGGTTCGATCCCCAGATTGTTGTTTCATTTTTTAATGAGCTTGCTACAGAGAAGAAAACTATGCTCAAAGCCTCTGTTTCATTTTTTTAACGAGCTTGCCACAGAGAATGGAAACTATGCTTGTTATGCCCCCAGCATGAAAGCTAGTGGCCTCTGTTTCATTTTTTAACGAGCTTGCCACAGAGAAGATAAACTATGCTCGTGACTGCTTCTTGATCATGGCTTCCAAGAGGACAATGCTCTGGAAGGGTACCATGTCAAGGGACAAAACTTGGTCATGGCTTCCAAGAGATCTTCACTGGATGGAAGATAATCACTCGAGGAGGAACGCATGTCGAGGGTCATGACAGGGGTAAGGAGATCGAGCTCCAATAACCCTACTGAAGAGATCACCATGTCAACTACCGGATCCAAATCGTTGGAAGTTGAGGTCATGGGAGACAACACCACATAATTGACATGTGGCGGGGGTGATACTGTCTTCATATAAGAACCACTTAGGGAGGTAACCCAGTCGGGGCCGATGAATGAAAGTTGATCAATAGTCACAATTCTTCCATCGTGAGGAAAATATATCACGCGGAAAAGAGTGGATACAAGAGCTTTCATGGAATAGACATAATCCCAACCAAGGAGTAAATATAAATCCAAGGGGTCTCGGACTACCATGACATCGATAAAGACAGTTTTCCCTCCCAAAGTTACAGGAAACTGAGGAAGGATCCCTAAAGTTTGACTAGTTCTTCTGTTAAAAGCTAACAGATTTTGTGTAACCGGTGCAAGTTGCGGACAACCCAAAGCGTACCAAGAAACAAAAGACAAAATACTAACGGACGCACCCTCATCTATTAGCGTTTGAGGAATGTCCCGACCACGAACCTGAACTGTAATCTAGAAAGGAACGTGAGAGGGAACACGAGGTCCAGTTAGCACACCCCAATAAAAAAGGATGGCTTCAGTACTTGGAGGGGGTTCCACAGGAGGAGGAGGAATGCCCCCAGGCATGGTAGAGTCTGTATTAACAAGAAAAACATGGGCAATATCGGGTTTACTCTCTAGAAGGAGGGTAGGATCAACCGATGATTGGATCGGATCAACCAATGGTGGACTTGGATAGACCACTTTAGCACTCCTCGGAGGAAAAGTGGGACTGACCAAGGAAGGGACTGGATCAGTCACTTTGACATTCCTCAATGGAGGAATGGGATCGACCGATGGAGAAACTGGATCAACCACTTTGGCACTCTTCAGAGGAAGAGTGGGACTGACCGAAGAAGGGACTGGATCAGTCACTTTGGCACTCATCAAAGGAGGAGTGGGATCGACCGATGGTGAAGCTGGATCGACCACTTTGGTGTCACTCTCTAACGGGAGAGTGGGATCGACTGAGGATGAAAATAGATCGACCACTTCGGTGTCACTCTTTTAATGAAGAGTGGGGCTGATCGATGACAGAACTGGATCAACTACTTGGGTTTGTGGTTCAATCGAGGAGAAAACTAGATTGACCACTTGATCAACCAGACTGACTAAGGATGGAACAGGATTGACCAATCCATCAACCAACGATGGGTTGGAGGAAATCTTATGATAACCTTTTGGAAGTTGAAGTTTTTCCAAAAGAGAAAAAGCCTCATCCATGCGAGGACAAAGGTGAGAGTAATGATTACCTTTACATAACATGCAAGGGAAATTGACAGTTTTCTTCTTCTTACGAACATGACCATCACTAGTTGACGAGGTATCATCGACATGACCGACAGAGGCCGATGACGTGGAGGACCACATTTCTAAAACCTTGATAAGACCGGGGCAATCCCTCAGAAAATGGTCACCCTTACAAAGGCTGCAAGGGAATTTGGGTTTTGGATTCTTCATTTGAATCTTGTTGACCTCATAAACACTCCCAGTACTATTAATAGTAACTGGTTTCTTAGAGCCAACATCTGATGTTGTTGGGGCCTTGGTCCTTTTCGGGCTCTTCTTCTTCTTTTCTTTCCATTTCTTCTTCTTCTGATCAACCTGGCTACCTGCTTTAGAGTTTTCACTGGACGAAGAAGGAGAAATGGAAGGAGACTTGATGGGAAAAGAAGGTGAAAATTCGACGTGAGTTTGATGTGTGGGTGGTGTATTGACATCCAAAGTATTAGGTGCAACTGAAACATTGGGAGGATTCAGGATCACTGGAGTGGGGAACAACCAAACTGGTAATCCAATAGTGAGTCCTGGAAGACTCAGTGTGGCAACATATGGAGGTCCAAAGTTTCCAAATGAAGGAAAGGTATAAGGTTCCCCAGAAGAAGGGGTTCCTCCATTGGTACTCCTAGGATTCGATGCCATGAACACTGACTCGACCTAAGGTCCACTAAGTAAAAGAAACAGGATACGCTAATAGAATCTAAGAATCACAACCAAGCAAACAGGACCTTCTCTCGATGACCGTACTAGTTGGTGATGAAATCCAACGTCGCGTGATCAAGTCCAGAAGGGGCAGGGGTAGGGTGGAACAGTTACAATGGCGACTTGCTTAATGGACTTACGCCTTGGTGCAAGCTTCCACGCAGTAATTGTGGATTTACCCTCCAAGGAGCCCGAGTGAGTTTGACCAATGTCTGCCCCAGGTACAGTGAGACTTCCCATCACCCTCACCTTGTGTAAGACCCTAAAGATTATGGCCACTAAGGTTACCAATTCGCAGTCAGCCCCTAGGTGGGAACAGTCGACAGTCCAATCCGAACATACGGGCAGGGTATCAAGCCCGAAATCAACTAAAAGGATTCCATGCATTAATTGTGGATTTACCTCAAAGTGATCCCCATAATACGATCTGACCACCATAATCAGTTAAACCACGGAGGGTTAAACCCTGTAGCTCACCTGAATGTGACCTTATGCGTAACCCCTATGTGAGAGGGGGATCCCAGGCAGACTTATACGATAACTGGATTTGACTCTCCCTAACTCAGGATGCTAATGTTTGTTTTGAAAACTTTGGAGAGTTTTGCTCACAGCCTAATCCAAAGTACTACTCCTATTCTACTATTGGTGGAGGATCCTGGCAAAGAAAAGTTCTAGATAATTTTTAATTAGCGTTGATTTTTATGGCTGTTCTTTATGCAAAAGGGGTGTACGGAAGTGAAACAGATGGAATTATGACTCAGACCCAAAGAATTCATCGAATATGATAAGCAGTCATTTCCTTTCGATGAACGTCTATCTAAGGGAGAGAAAGAGTTATTTTCACTAACAAGCACAACTACGGAGTGTCCTCAAACGATTTTATTTCTCAATCAAATCCTGATGTAATGCAAAAACTTTTAAAATGCCTTCTAATATGCACAATCAATCATGGAGGTTCTTTTTCATTTTTCGTATATGAGTTAAATATCAATTCAACACAATGCTTGTCTTGCTAATTGTCTTTGTATGAATGAAAATCAAACTAGCACAAGCCAAAGTCATACAAACAATGCACCCTCTCGTTGCAATCTAAACGAAAAAGAGAAAGAAAAGAAACAAACAAAGAGAAAACAAAATTCACACCCAAAGCAAAAGTCGAAGAACAATGACCTCGACTCAGATCAAGATAAAGAGGTATGTAGGCTTTTGATGACCTTCACCAAGGTTTTTACTCAGCTGATGAGAAGAGAAGAACAATGCATGGGTTTCAAACTTCACTCAACGGGAAAAACTCAATTAAAAAGGTGAATAAGGATGAAAGATCCAATTAACAAGGTGTTTCTCCTTCAAAAAGGACAGATCTCAAGGCTGAAAGAGAAGAAAAATTGACTCACTAGATCACCCAGCAAAAGAGACACAGAGGCACACCCTGAAAAAGACAGTTCTGGAGGGTTATTGGGCCAAAAATAGGCAGGCACTCTATTGCCAAGGGAAAGGAGCGCTATAGCGCTCTGTGCAAAGCTATCAGGAGCGTTGGCGCTCTGTTAACACTAGGACAGGGACGCCGGGGTCTGAAACTCCAAAAATTGTCAGAAAATTCCAAAAATTGGTATTCAAACATGACAAGTATGCTGAGTGTGATAAGGTAGGGAGCCAATCATCTCATGAAACCAATCAAAAGAGGAGTGAACCAAGTCTAAAACAATCAAGGGACAGAACTAGGTCAATGAGGAGAAATCGAAACAAGAGGTTTCAATTCGAGGCTATCTCCCCAGTGGAGTCGCTAGTTTCTTTTGTAGGAAAATCTCCCTGTGGATAAGTAGATCGCCTCTAAGAGCTTGACCTTAACCCTAGATAGAAAAATGCTTAACATGGACACTGACTTCCTTTCAAATCTATCTAAACTAATACATGAGAAGGAAGGATAACAGAAGTACCTCTTTATCGACGTTTGTCCTTGCACGCTCCGAGTTGCGCTCCAATCCTTTGCTCCTCGCTGAGTCCTGCAGGCAAACAAGATACGACTACTTCCTACTCTATTGATATTAGCTTGAAAACAGATCTATCAATTAACGATAAGTTCATATAACATCAGACACAAACTAGAAAGAAACAGGCCAAGTGTGTCATATTAATGAGAATAATGACAGTAGTACTCACAATCGTAGATGCGAATGCGACAGCTTCGTCAAGTCCCATTCGTTTAACCCTTGCTCAAAAGATCCACAACCTGGCTGACAGCAGCTTCACTGATCAATTCTCCTTTGGCTGACTGTGTGTTTCCTATGAGATCATAGGTTTCATGCTAGCAATTCTTCCTCAGCACCACTTATGAGATCATAAGTTTGGTGTGATTCTGTCTTTTCCATTCCTCACCTATGAGATCATAAGTTTGGTATCATTCTCCATTTGCAGTCCTCTTTCACCATTAGAAAGCTTGCTTATATAGCCTTGGAGAGGCTTCAACCACTTGAGATATCTTTGGGGAAGATGAGGATTTTCCTCCTTCAGTTGAGGATCTGCCCTAAGATCATGGCTGGACTAGGGATTCGAATCCAACTGCCTTCCAAGAATGAAAAGATGCTTCCCCCGTTCATCTCAATAGCTTAACAACTACCCAGAATAGGTAGCGCTCCCGCAAAAGGGCCATCAGAGCGATGTAGCGCTCCCTAGTAGTCTTTAGGGGGGCGCCAATGCTTTCAAAATCTATAACGCTCCCTCAAAAGGGCCAGGGGAGCGTTATAACGCTCCCTGACAGTGTAAGGGGGAGCGTCAGTGCTTCGAGATAGTGTAAGGGGGAGCGTTCCCCTCCAAAAACTCAGTTTTTGAGGTGCTTTCAGATGGAAAAATGTCTGCAAGCCTGCTGACTCATTTCTCCTCTTCCAAATCAGATGTTTGAGGTGTTTCAAGTGTCTTTCTCATGTCTTTATAGGCATGACATAGGCATCATGGCAGTATGCTTTCTTTGACACTTGCGATACTTGTGAGCAACATGCGACACTTGTGACCTTGTGAGCAAAATGCGACACTTGCGACCTTTGTAATGACAACACTT
The DNA here is from genome assembly GCA_000966675.3 of Picea glauca. NCBI lineage: Eukaryota > Viridiplantae > Streptophyta > Pinopsida > Pinales > Pinaceae > Picea > Picea glauca. The sequence goes on along the minus strand of JZKD02S0090896.1, from coordinate 180,682 downwards.
GCGACACTATCAAAGTGAGTAATTTTGATGTGTAACACTTCTCAACCCGATGAATGGATGAGGTCATCTCTACGTTCCTAGATATGTCTCAGGAAGGAACAACATACCCTTCTTAGGGGATTTCTCTCAGGTTTGTAAGCTGAGAGAAAGACTCACATAGATGCAATGATCCACACCTCATAGGTTTGTAAGCTAAAGAATGTCTCACACAGTTGCAATCATCAACATCTTACTGGGAATATTTATGTCGGTAAATTAACTGAAGTTGTTAGGAGAGGGGAATTGTCTCGGAAATCATTCATTATGGGGAAATTTGACAGGAATCATCCAACTAAGATTTTTCTTGGAACACTTTTAAAAATTCCCGTTAAAGATCGATCCATTTAGAACTTGATATCCCAAGGACCAATTATATCTGTTTTTTGCAGGAGGAGCAATTTGCTGAGAATTGATTTGTTGTTTGCAATTGTTTACTTGTGTTTTCCATCGTTTCTAGAGAGGTTAGCTTCTATGATTCATTTGTTGTATTGTGATTACCTATTCTTTTTCCATCCATTTGTCCAAGTGAGAAGCAAGGAGCTTCAAAGAGGATGGACAAGGCCAGTCTCCTTATGTAATGTAGGTAGAGAATATCAAGAGTGAATACCATGAGGACACAAAGAAGAAACCTGTAGAGAGAAATGTTTGTGTGTTGTTTGTTTCTGAGAAGAGTTTCCTTGCCACCAGAGAATAGTTGAATCTCGAAAGATCCTGCCAAATGTTGGTTCATCGTCCTGGCTTGCATCAATGAAAATGTGTTATGTTGGGTAGAGGTTGTGATCAATAGGATTCCAGCAGCCCATATCAGGCCCATCTGGATTATCGACTTTATCTTCTCTACTTGGTGAACAATGTATAGTCGCCAAGGGCTTAGGGACATTGCGTTATGTGGTTTGTCGGAATCCATTAGTATTGCTTCCACATCAAAGAAACTGCAACACCCAGAAAACCATTAGAGAAATAATTCATAGTTTCCTACTATTCATATTCAGGGGAAAAGGCATGTGACATGACATGACATGGAAGAAGAAATTTTTTGTCTGTACACCCTATAGAAATTGGAAGGGGAATACTATTGTGAAAGGTTATACGTTGCCAACATTTGTAGAAATAAAGATATGTTTCCCATGTGAAATAGATGTGTGCTATGAGGAGGATCTTGTAAATGCACACGTGAAGAATAGTTCATGCAGGAACTTATTGTGGTGATGAGCCCGCGTGGGAGGTAGAAAGAGAGGTTCACACATTATTCCATCAATTGTGTCATCGGGCCTATAAATGTGTTCATTGAATACACAAACCATTGTTTATTGGTGTCATTGTTGGTGAAATTGTTGAATGAGTCGTTTGTTGTAAGAGATTTGTTTCATCTTGTTGTCTGATAAATACATTGTTGCACAATACATGGGCATTGGAAAATAGCTAAGGAAAGCAACAGACTATCATTTCCCACATGGAGGAGTCACCCCTATGGAGGAGTAAAAGCAATGATTTAAAGGTGAGATGCATTATCTGCATGGGTGAAGTTAAGGAACCCATGTGAAGGATTTTCTCATGTGGAGGAATAAAGCCACGAGTTGAAGAAGTATACCAAGAAGGAATTGCTACCTGGAAGAGAAAACAACCAGCAAGGAAGCCATTGTTTGACATCATTTTTTTCTTGGAATTTGACATCCATTCCATTGGATTACTATATATTATAATTGACCAGGTACTGTGAATATTTTAAGTTATTTAATATTTTCTTCCATTTAAAACAAAAGGTTTTTGTAGCATGTGGAGCCGAGGAATGGCAGAGAAGTTGTTATTTATGTACATGAGAAATTGTGGTTGAAAACATTATCCAGTATCCATAAGTATCACCATAGTTCTAGTGCGTGGATATCTCTTTCCATGGACACAGCTAATAATTGAAACTATAAATCCATGATTGAATCCAGTAGAAAGTGAAGTTGTAATGGGTCAGCAAAGGAAAGTTAAACAACTCCAGAGACAGCTTAAACACATGAGGAGAAAGAATCAATAGGAAGAATCATTATATTTTGTATATAAGTATGATGTGCTTTCAGTTCAAAAACCAATACTTGAGGAACAAAATGCAATGTTGGACCAAATCAATGAAGACCATGAAGAATTTGATGAAATATATGAAATAGTGATGCCAAATTTTCCATTCTTCTCAGGTATAGATTATGAATCTTGGGAAACTCAAATGAAGAAATTACTATGGTTAGTAGATTTATTGCATTATTATCATGAATTTCATGTCAATTTCTATGATAAGAGAAGAGGTGCAATATAATTATAACTTATTATATCAGCAGTGGATGAAAACATGTTGTCTAGTATTTTACGTGAATTTGGTGAAATACCTAGTGTAAAAATAGTTTGGGATATTCTTGAAATGAAGAATTGGAGTGAGAATGTTGAAGTTGATGAAGGTATTGTTGTTGAAAATGGTGATTGTGTTTCCAATCTCATAACTGGAATAGAGACTGAAAATAACATTAATGAAGTTGCAATGATTAATGAAGAAAGTATGTATGTAGCTGATAGTAAAATAACAATTAGTGATTTGGTGAATTCAACTAAGACTGATAATGGATATGAATGTATAACTGCTAATGAACCCCTGGGTGAGTCTTAGGTAAATTTAGTTAAATATGATGATGAAAAATTTTCAATTGAATGTTGGTTCCATATATTGCAGGAGAAGAAACTCATAGATGATTTGTTACGTGGAAAAGTAACCCTTCTTACAGATTAGGTGGATAAAACTACAATAGGGAAGACAGATGTAGAAAGGAAATATCTCTTAGATGATCAAAATGAAAAGAACCAGTATGGTTCTTCCTATGATTTTTCATATGATTGTAACAATGTTTTTTAGTGTGCAGGTTTACAAGACAATAGTTCATTTTCAGTAGTGACTGATTATGAAGAAAACATGGAAGAAAATGAAGAAATTGACGAAGAAAATATTGAGTCAATTTTTATGGTGTGGGGCCCAGAAGAAATCAAGCATTATTATGAATTGATGTTGCAATGGTCCATTGATCAGGACATTGATGATTGTATCCTTAAATGGAAACAACCCACTTATGAGAAGTTGGAAAAAATTGCAAGCATTAAAGACAAATGCTTTCAAGAACCTGCAGAGGTGTTGAGGACAAAGAGCGATAGTCAGCTTCCAAGTTCCAAAATGAAGAAGAACAAAGACAAGATGATAGTGAATCAGAATAGAGTCAATATGAAACATATTTTGAGAAACAAGCCAAGGAAGAAGCTCCATCTCCATCACTATCTAACAACAAGAAAGGTCAAGATGAAATTGTTAGAGTCAATTTGTAAGTCTAGCTAAGACTATGAACGGCAGGCATGTTATGTGTTGTCATTGTATTTAATCCATTTCTCCATTAAGGGGTAGTGTTGGAGAATAATGGAGAAATTCCATAGTTAGGAAATTGTTAGAACAAATTTCTATTGTACGCTAGTTTAGTCTCTAAGTGGTTTTTAGATCCAGAAATTTAGGAGGTTGTTAGAGGCTATCTTAGCCTATACATTTTTATGCAATTTATCAAATTGGTAATATAGAGCATGTGAGCGTAGTCTCACTTGTGTGATCCCTTGTGTCCTTTCCCTCTTGTCGTGTTATTCTCCAATTTCAAGTGTTTTCCTTAGAAGGCCCATTTTAGACCTCAAATTTCCCGTAATGGAATTTTTTGAAGCTCGTTGATTCTTCATTTGAATGAACAATATATTTTCCACTACATGTTTTGTTTCAAATAATTTGAAATCCATTTATTTATCCTACAACCTTTTTGACATAGAAAATGTGATCTTGAATGTGATATTATTACCCTTCATTTCTCTATCAATTCAAGCATATTTTCTAAATTCCATTCTGATACTATGATATAGTCATTAAGGGCAGTAATGACTTGTCAATTTACTGAAAGGTGTAACAATCCTAGCTAAACGATTGCTTAATATTTATCAAGTATAATTAATTAAATAATTAACTGTCTTAATGTGTATTAGTTAAATAATGATTATTTATTAATAATATTATTTATTTATTTATTGATTGCTTAATATATGTTGATTAATTAATTAAGTGATTAATTGATTAATTGATTAATTAATTAATTGATTAATTAATTAATTGATTAATTAGCACATTTCATGGTTGGGTAACTAATTAAAGGCTTAATAACTTTTAATTTATTATTAGAAAACTTTACATATGCAGGGATAAAGCATTGAATGGAAGGATAGGGTATTGAATGGAGGGATAAGGTATTAAATGGAGGGATAAGTTGGGTTGCATTAAATGAAGGTAGGAGGCGATGAATGGGAGGAGGATATGAGGGGGAAAAGGCATTCGGGAGAGGGAATTTTGAAACTTTTGGAAAAGGAAGCTTTTTCCCAGATTAGGGACTGTGCTTTCGGGGTTGTATTTTTCTGGTTTGGAGTTTGGGTGGTATGTTACAGGGATGCATCAACTTCTAGGGATTTTGGGCTCGGGGGCTAGGAATCCTAGAGCTAGGGAGCCGGATAGGCTCTATTCCTAGCTGGTAGAGAGGAAGGATTCAGTTTTGGGCATATTTTGGGCAGAGCAACAGAGAGGACAGTTGGAGATTGGAGAATTAGCATCAAACAGAGGTATGTATTTCTATGATTATGTTGTGTTAGGTGGTTACCATTAAGGTGTTGAATATGTTGTGTCATGTGATTGTTAAGTGATTTATTTTCAAGCTGTTAATAAATTTAATTTTTGCTAAATAAATTATGGTTAAATGTTGAAGATTAAATTGTACAGGATAATTTTCTCTATTCTCTATTTTAACTTTTGATTTATAAAGCTCTGTGGGAAGAGAACTTACACATGGTATCAAAGCCCGATTTTAGAACCGAAACATGGGCTTGAACACCCACCTAATTGTGCAATCTTCTCCCAAATCCCTAACCTACAACCTATAAACCCTTTATTTTACAGACCTTAAAACCTATGAAGAACTACCCATAGGAATTCAGGAATAGGGAGAATCTATAAATATA
>JZKD02S0090896.1:162498-175442 GCA_000966675.3 Picea glauca | reverse complement strand
TAGAAGTATACAAAGTAAAAGTAAAAGTAGTGATCTGAAAACCAGGTAAATTTCTTGTATTACCTGGTAAAACTCTATTTCAAATGTTGCATCTGAGATGAACTTCACTCGTTGCCATAGCAGGATTCCTTTATCCACCTTACATTTCATCGGTGCTTACAAGACTCCAACGACCACCTCAAATTTTACACAGGGTTTTAGATCACATGTTTTCAAGTTTTTTAGAAAGAACATTTCCTATAATATACAATATACCATTATTCTTACTTCTTAATTTACATAACTACTAATTTTCTTTATGTGTTTTCTAGAGGTTGGACACTTATTACTGATTACAATATATGGCCTACCCTTGGAGAGGTATTCGAGTTCCAATATACTTGTTATAACTTACGATGTTCTTTCTAGAAATCTGTAAATTGTATTTGATAAAAACTTCTTACAGACTGTTCCTTAAAGAGAATTACCTCTGTTTAAATAAGGGAATGATTTTTTTATTTTTTTATATTACCCAGTGATTCAAAAGGAAACCTGTAATTTATTTATATATATCCATATAAATATAAATATATTGGCTATCTTCCTTGTTGTTTACGTTCTTGTGTTCTAATACAACATAATAGAGATCCAGTATTTCATAATTCATTCATTACAACCAAAAACAATATTATGTCATTACCATGGCACACAGTCTAATAACTGCATCTCCTGGGATGGCAAATGGTTTTGTAATGAGCTCCAGGTGGAAATTGGACTGGTTTGGTAAAAGCCACAGGCTGAGACTCTTGCCTGGATTCGCATTCCATAGTAGAATACGTTCTTCTGTCTCTGATCATGAAGATCAACCCTCCATAAGCAAGAATGATAAGGATATTAAGAGATGGAGTGGCGAGAGTTTGGCGAAGATAACAATAGTGTCTTTTGTAGTAGGCATGTTAATAATTGGGTCAGCTGGGGATGCCATGGTCACCAAGAGTTGAGGGCATGTTGGAGGTCAAGCATTTCGGTCTTCACCTCCTCTGAGGTCGACGCCCAAAATAAATAAATCCAAGGTATTGAGTTTACCTACAACAGTCATTACCCAAGTATCAAGCACCGAGCTCAAAGTCACAAGGTAGTGCACAAGAATCAACAACACACCAACACACATGGGTAACCAAAGGTTGGGCTACCAAAACGCCCACATGGTAGTGCGCACAAGCACACAGTCCATCACCCAAAGTGCCAGAGGCAACGCAAGGTCACAAGAGGGGCACCAGCACCAGCACCAACCCACGCAACCTGCAACCACAATGCAGGTCACAAGCCTAACACCCAATACCAAGCGCTAAGCCTTCAGAAACCATAAATTCACATAAAACCCAAAAACAACATAAGACACTTCACAAAAGAATGAGAAAAAAAAAACACGTTAAAGATGAAAGAGATGCCTGCAAATGAATGAACGAATTATGGCATCAGGTATCCAGGGTGTGGAATCATGATATTAAGCCGCAAATTACCCATTATAATGATTTTCATCACATACAATTGATCATTCATTGTAGAAAACCTTACAGATTAAACCTAAATTTCACTTGATTTTAGCATGCGCAGAAAAACAAATAAATAAATCGAAGATTAATCAGGAGCCAACATTCTTATAGTTATAAAACATTCATAATAGGCCTTTAAACATGGTTATGAGAATATAAAGCGCAATAAAACAAACTGTAGATCACAGACAATAACCTACGCTTTTCATACCCTACTCGGGTTCATCGCCACAACTTTCATCGCCTGCACTTAATTTCAGGTCTTTTCAGCTTGGGTAGATACATAAAACAAAAGAAGACTTGTGCTAGCAATATAGGAAATGACATCCTCTGCAACATATATCTCACCCAAAATGCCAAACAACAATCGAATTGGAATGTATAATTATAGTGTTTTTCTAGGGTTTGACGAGCTCCTCTTTAGGGTTTGAAAAGGAGAAAAAGTGAGCCGCCACACCAAGCATCAAACCACACATACGAGCCACACAAAAACGCAAGCTCAGCGCAACTGCTGAGCCTAAGACAACATTCCAACACACAACACAACACAACATTCAAGCCAATGTTCAATACCAAGCCACATAGGAGTAGAGGGAATGCGCCACTATACACAACGCACCCTACATACCTTGAAACCGTGGACACGGGGTCGGTCGAGCATGGAGATGGTCATGGTCGTCGGCCTCAACCTTCACCTCTGTAGAGCGTTTGAAGAAAAAAAAAACGAGAATGAAAAGGGCCAAGTGAGGGTAGGGTTTGAGGAGATAAAGGCGAGAATAATTTAGGGTTGAGGATGAGAGGCCTGGGAAGGAGGGCACAAGGAACTCATGCACACATGATGACCGACTTCAAATAAAAAAAGAAACTTTTGTTTATTTTTTTTAAATTTCTTTTAAAATTTCTATTATTTATTTATTTTTTTTTTTTTAATTAATTTTTTTTAAAATTTTTTTTAAATTTATTTTTTTTTTTAAAAATGTTATAAATTTTTTAAAAAAAAAAGTTAATTTAAAAAAAAAATAATAAATAATGAAAAAAAAAAAAATTAAAAAAAAAAAAAAAAAAATTGGAAAAAAAGTTTGGAGTCCATGGGTTTTGAACCCACAACCTCCACCAAGCCCAAGCACCTTGAGAAATGGACCAACACCAACGTGCTCCACATGTTACTTTACAAAATAAGTTCATTTATATAAATTAATTAATTATCAATAGTCATAAAGTACTATCCCAAAGTATAATCTCCAATTATCAAAGTTAACCAAGCACTGAGTTCCATGCCCTCAACCATCGAGCCAAATGCCAAGCCCTTCCATTCCATTCCACTAGCCAAAGCCAAGCACCAAGCCCACAAAGGAGCATTTTGTGCACAATGTATTAACATTATAAAATTTTAATGTTAATAATGGGTTTGAAACCTATGATTATTAATCATATATATATGCCTATGATTAACGAATGTAATAGTGTAACTTTATAATTTATAAAGGTTAAAATTCCTTGTAGAGTAGCAGGAGTTTGATGCATGTTATGGGGAATAGTCAGGGTAGAATCGGGATTTGATGCACTGTGATGAGCGTGCTACATTGCTAGCGTAACTACTAGGCAAGAGGGTAAATAGTTTTCTTAAGCAAAGACATCAAGCTTAGATGATTTAACCCTAACCTAGCCACTTCCCCTAAAGAGAGTAACGTCTATTTATAGACAAGTAAAAAAAAATTAAGCCTAACACTGTTTTCTAGTTTAAGTTGTGCAAATGTGAAATGTCCTTGAACTCACCCTGACAACTTTGGTTGATGCAGGTTAAATCATACAGGATGGTTAGGACTCAAGGAAATCGAGGTAGAGGGGCATCGCTGCAGGGACTGCCAGCGCCGCTACCACCATCGCCTGAAATAGCTCTCATATTGCACTCTTTGGAGGCCATAAATGAGACTTTAAAGGGGCATCAACCAGCAGGGATTGAAGTGGAGCCCCCACCATCTGGAATGGGTAATCCAGAAGCGTCGATGGATTCAAGGGGAGGACCTCCACCTGAAGACATCACTAGAGAACTACAGAAGATCAAACTTCCGGATTTTGCTGGGGGTCGTGCCAGTGAACGTGTCGAGGCATGGTTGGAAGGCATGACAAGGTGTTTTACCTTAAGAGACTATGCGTCCACTTCAAAGGCGAAGATAGCAATTTTTCAGTTAGGAGACAGTGCCTTGAACTGGTGGGGCAACCTGGAAAGACAATTGCATCTTACCCCAGACACCGTATTTTGGGAACTTTTCGAGGACAGGTTCCAAAGGAAATATCTACCAGCTTACTTTGAGGAACAACAAGTAGGAGCGTTTCATGCTCTAGTACAGGGAAACATAACTATAGAAGAATATGAGATTAGGTTTATGGAATTGGTCAAATATGTTTCATATATGGATAATGACCAACGAAAGATAGAATGCTTTGTCTATGGGTTAAACCCTAAGATAAGGGATATGGTGTAGATGTGGAAATCGTTTTCAGTAGCAAATGAAGTAGAAAATGTGCGTTATGCATAGGAACACATGAACTTAACTGGAGGTATGAGATTGACCTTTTTGCATCGTCTTGGATTCATGGGGAAGCCCCCTAGGAAATTTCATAGGGGAGGGGGCTCAAGGCCACCTCCATATGGTAATAGAGTCGCACTGAGGATAGTAGCCACAGGGATTTCAATGGCATTGAGTGCAGCATTTCTTTCATCACCAACGACACAGGCAGGTCCATGACCATCTCAGGGAGCAGCTAGTAGGGGTAGGGGTTCCAAGGGAAGGAACTCATTTAAGAGATAGTCACAAAATTGTGCACAGGTTCAATATCGTGTTACCTATTGGGGATGTGGAGGACCCCATTACCAGTGTGACTGCCCAGAGTTACAATCAATATTTGTGCATAGAGAAGGAAAGGCCCCGATGGGAAGAGCCAGTAGCAGCCACCAGATTTACGCAGTGGTTAATAATCGCTAGGAAAAACATCAATCTATGGTGGTGGAGTCATCAGGTACACTAAATCATATCAATGTAAAGATTTTATTTGATTCTAGTGCTACAGATAGTTTCATTTCACCATCTGCATTAGAAAAGAGTGGGTTGGTAGCCTACGAGCACAATGACTTTAAACAATTCGAGATGGCCTCGGGGAAAAAACAGGCGGTAGGACCTAGTGTTGATAATTTTATAGTAGACCTAGGAGCGTGTACTACTAGGTTGAAGGTTTACGTACTGCTCTTGGGTCATATGACCTAATCATTGGAATGGATTGGTTAGAAGCTCATCGAGATTTGGTAGATTGTTTCGCAAAAAGGATGCTCTGTGTTGACGACGAAGGAAGGCCAATAGAGATCCAAGGTGTATGGAGAAAGGTGTCATCAGGATTTATCTCAAATATGAAGGTTAAGCAATGCTTGAGGCAAGGGTGTTGACTATATGTAGTGGAAGCAGTGAATGAAAGGAAGGGACCCTCCGTGGATTAGTACCCAGTATTGTTAGAGCTTAAGGATGTTTTTCTGAACAAGTTACCAGGGTTACCTCTTGAGAGGGAGCTTGATTTTACTATTGAGCTAAAACCTGGTGCAAAACCAATTTGCAAGACTCCGTATCAGATGACAGCGCCAGAAATTTGTGAGTTGCAAATGTAGTTGAAGGAGTTACTGGACTTAGGGATAATAAGGCCCAGTGTCTCACCTTGGGGTGCAACAATAATTTTTGTAAAGAAGAAGGATGGTTCTGTACAACTATGTATATATTAGAGGAACTTGAATGGTGCTATAGTGAAAAATAGGTACCCAATTCCGCTAATAGATGACCTCTTCGATCCAATGAAAGGAGCAACAGTATTCTCAAAGATTGATTTGTGATCAGGGTATCACTAGTTAAGGATTCATGAAGGTGATATTCCTAAAACTTCCTTTCGAACTCGGTTTGGGCATTATGAGTTTGTCATAGTACCTTTTGGATTGACCAATGCGCCAGTAGTATTCATGAGCCTCATGAACGGAGTATTCCAGAAGTACTTAGACCATTTGTACAAGTCTTTCTAGATGACATCCTCATCTATTCCAAGAATGAAAGAGAACATGAGGAACACTTGTGAGTGGTGTTGTCCTGCCTTAGAGAGAACAAATTGTATGGGAAGTTGTTGAAGTGTTCCTTCTTCTAGAAAGAGATCCACTATTTAGGTCATATCATTTCCGGTGAAGGAATCTATGTGGACCCAGAAAAGGTAAAGGCCATTAAGAAGTGGCCAGTGATGAAAAATGCCCATGAGGTGAGAAGCTTCATGGGGCTAGCAAGTTATTATCGAAAATTTGTGGAAGGATTCTATAAAATAGCAAAACCCATCACCACTTTGCATCGCAAGGGGGTTAGGTATGAATGGACGGAAGAATGTGATAGTGCATTCATTGAGCTTAAGAGGTTACTAACTAGTGTGCCAATTCTACGAGTGTTGGATATGGAAAAGGACTTCACAGTCTGCACAGATGCCTCGAAGAAAGGGTTGGGGGGCGTGCTAATGTAGGATGGAGGAGTGATAACTTATGTGTCAAGGAAGTTGAAGAAACATGAAGAGCTTTACGCTACTCATGATTTAGAGTTGGCAACTATAATGCTAGCTCTGAAACTTTGGAGGCACTATCTTGTGGGGTGAAACTTTGAGCTCAAAATGGACCATCAAAGTTTAAAACATCTCTTCACTCAAAGGGATATGAATGCTAGACAAAGGCGATGGAGTGAGTTTATGAGTGAGTACGATTTTGATATTTCATTCATCAAGGGGAAGGAAAATGTGGTCGTAGATTCCTTGAGTAGGAGACCACAAGTATTCTCCTTGGTACCCTTAAAGGTCAATCCGAGGGAACGTGTGTTGACACAACTCCAGGGAGACAGTTGGTATTTAAAGGTTATGTCAAACCTCCAGAGTGGGAGAAAATTAAATCCAAAGTATGAAGGATATAGTCTGGAAGCAGACGGACTATTGAGATATCAGGGAAAGATGTACATTCTTGATGATGGGGATATTCGAAGAATCATACTGAAGGAAGCCCATAGAGCACTTTATTGTGCGCATCCAGGTGTGAAGAAGATGTACGCAAACATGAGGAAGATTTTCTTATGGGTAGGCATGAGGCACGAAGTAGTCCATTTCATCTTCAAGTGCCTAGAGTGTCAACAAGCGAAATCCAACCACCATCACCCGGTAGGCCTCCTACAACCATATGATGTTCCTATGTCCAAGTGGGAAGTCATCTCTACGGATTTTGTTGTAGGGTTGTTGCTCACATATCATAGACACAATTCCATTCTTTTGATAGTTGATAAGTTAACCAAGAGTGCTCATTTTATTATGGTTAGAGACACTTACGATGTCACTGATGTGGCACGTATGTTTGTAAGTGAGGTCATTTGTTTGCATGGGATACCTAAGAATATCATTTCAGATAGGGACTCCAGATTCACTTCTAGGTTTTGGACAAGTTTGCAGTCAGCATTGGGGACCCAGTTGAACTTAAGCACAACTTATCGTCTTGAAACAGATGGGAAAACCGAGAGAGTAAATAAAGTCATGGAAGACATGCCTAGGATGTATGTCATGGTTAATCAAACCCATTGGGAGAAGTACCTACCTTTGCTAGAGTTTGCCTACAATAACAGTTTTCATAGATCCATTGGAATGCCACCCTACGAAGCTCTATATGGAATGCCATGCAGAACGCCATTGAGTTGGGATAGACTAGAAGACTGAGTAACAGTTGGGCCAGAATTGATTCAAGAGATGGAGGAACAGGTGATTTAGATTAGGCAGAGACCAAAGGAAGCACATGATAGGCATAAAAGTTATGCGGATGCACATAGGACCGACCGAAGTTATAAAGTGGGAGATCATGTTTTCATTCTTATCAGGCCTAATAAGAGTACCATACAGTTTGGGAAGGGGACAAAGTTGTCACCTCAATTTATAGGACCGTTCAGAATCCAAGAGAAAATTGGACCCGTTGCCTATCGTCTCGTACTGCCACCCCACCTGCATAAAACTCATAATGTTTTTCATGTATCTATTCTACGTCATTATGTTGTTGATGAATCACATAAACTAAATTGGAAGGAATTGCAGGTATCAGATGTAGGAACCCTCATGGTAGAACCATTACGCATATTGGACCCTAGAGTCCAACAGCTCAGGAACCGTCCGGTAGACCAAGTTAAGGTCCAGTGGGACAAGTATACTCTAGGATCTGCTACTGGGGAAGACACCAAGACACTATGACAAGACTATCCCTCACTTTTTTGACCACCTCGAGAATATGTTTCTTGAAGGTTGGGTGTATGTAACACCACCTTCTGACTTAGACAGCCAGGATTACCTGAGGCCTATACATTTTTTTTTCTATTCACAAGTGAAACTATTAAATGATACACTTTTACTTTTAAGACGTATGAATCTTTATGAATGTTTAAATGTATTTGGATAATGATGGATATGATGTGATATATTGTGAGAATGTAAATTTTATGAATGTTTAAATGTTATTGATGATGATGGATATGATGCAATCTACTATGTGAATGTAAATTCTATGAATGTCTAATTGTTATTGAGGATGATGGATATGATGCGATATATTGTGTGAATGAGAATCCTATGAAGGTTTAAATGCTATTAGAATGATGTTGGATATGATGCAATCTATTTTGTAAATGATAATTTTATGAATGGGTTTCGATAATTGAATTATGGGATATTATGAGATCTATTTCTAACTTGAAAACTTTGATGTTAAAATTGTTGGTACGCAGATACCGAATTGAAATTATGGTTGTATGCAATTACATGATGATAATGCATAGAAATGTATGAGTTTATGTTACAGACTAATCTGTAGGTTATGGGATATGAAATAACCAAGGGATAATGATGATGAAAGTGGATGTCATGACAACTGGCTGAGAAACAAGATGGTATGAAACTTTTTATGTGAAATTATATTTGTTTGGATGCATTGCTATGATATGTGGACCAGTGTAGGATTTCAGGTGGTGAGGCTGCCCAAAACTAAATAGATGATGAAAAAACTCCCAGCAACACGATGCCACTGTACATTCCATTTTAGGGTGTGGACCCTAGTCATGATTAGGAGGGGTGGAGGCATTTCCCACCATGTATCCTCTTTAACCTGAAGTCATGGGAGGACGGTGTTATCTCACGCTCCCCTAGACGTGTGATGATGACTGTCAATTGCCTGCTAGGGAAGCTTGGTATAGATAGTGAGACTTTCCCTTATGGGTTCTATTTGGAGTTAGGTCAATATAGTTGACGCTCCAAAATAGTCCAACAGAGGAAGTATAGGAATGGAAGATGGAAGTAAGTTAGGGAGGAAGGATGAGTAGAAATAGTTGAGAGTGTATGGAGATTTGTCTTATGGTGGAATTTATTGTTTTCCTTCTGAAAATAAAATGGGTATATATATGAATATTCATAATTATGTAACTAAACTACAATTGTCTAAATAAAATTGTTGAGCTAGATAATTGTAATTAAAGGATTTCACAAACATTTGATTGGTTTATTGTCCTTTATAAAATGAATAGTCTTGTTGAATGGATTGGATGCATATGGAAATTACAATAGAGATAATAGTTATTGATATTAGTACATGAACGAGACTTGTATGTACTAGACACACATGCATTTCTTGCACATGTACACTAGTATGAATGAGTTTCTTGGCTTACTTACTAATAATGTTAGTTATTTGTTATGAATGTGTGAACCATGTTTCTTTTCCCTTGGATCATAAAATACTTTAACTTTGGGACGAATTTTCCTGAAGGGTGAGCGTATGTAACAACCCTAGCTAAATGATTGCTTAAGATTTATCAAGTATAATTAATTAAATAATTAATTGTCTTAATGTGTATTAGTTAAATAATGATTATTTATTAATAATATTAATTAATTAATTAATTAATTATTGTTTAATATATGTTGATTAATTAATTAATTGATTGATTAATTAGCACATTTAATGGTTGGGTAACGAATTAAAGGCTTAATAACTTTTAATTTATTATTATAAAACTTTACGTATGCAGGGATAAAGCATTGAATGGAGGGATAGGGTATTGAATGGAGGGATAAGGTATTAAATGGAGGGATGAGGTGGGTGGCATGAAATGAAGGTAGGAGGTGGTGAATGGGAGGAGGATATGAGGGGGAAAAGGCATTCGGGAGAGGGACTTTTGAAACTTTGGGAAAAGGAAGCTTTTTCCCAGATTAGGGACTGTGTTTTCGGGGTTGTATTTTTCTAGTTTGGAGTTTGGGTGGTCTGTTATAGGGGTGCATTGGTTTCTATGGATTTTGGGCTCAGGGGCCAGGAATCCTCACGGAATCCTGGAGCTAGGGAGCCGGATAGGCTCTATTCCTAGCTGGCAGGGAGGAAGGATTCGATTTTGGGCAGAGCAGCAGAGAGGATAGCTGGAGGTTGGAGAATTAGTATCAAACAGAGGTATGTATTTCCATGATTACGTTGTGTTAGGTGGTTATCATTAAGGTGTTGAATATGTTGTGTCATGTGATTGTTATGTGATTTATTTTCATGTTGTTAATAAATTTAATTTCTGTTGAATAAATTATGGTTATATGCTGAAGATTAAATTGTACAGTATAATTTTCTCTATTCTCTATTTTGACTTTTGATTTATAAGGCTCTGTGGGAAGATGCCATACAAAAGGGAAGTGTAATTATTTTCCCCACCAAGGTTCAAGTCTCTCCAATGATGTGATTTCACTTGTGTCCATGTTTGTGTTTGAAAACAATGTGTGGAGCTAGGTGCATGTCCCAGGTGAATTTGGTGGAATATACATATCCACTTTCATCATATTAGATGAAGGGTTATTCTTGTAGATTTTAACCTTGTACAATATTTATTGCAAATAGATTTTCAGTAAGAGAACAGAAAATATACAATGGAAAATACAAACATTACACAAATATTTCCCCCCTAGAAACCCAAACCGGGAAAACCAACATATTTTATATTCATTCATCATGATAGATTGTTTACAACACAATATACATATAGGATCCAACGGCATCGAAATCCCTAACCCAATGACCTGGATTAGTAAACAACCCTATTTCCTTAACCGGAAATAGAAAACCATCGGCAAAAAACCATGCGCCGAAAAACCACCTAAATATGTGACATGTTTCCTAAGGCAAAAATAAATTCGGGGGCGTTGCCCCCAATCCCCCCTGCATGCCCAACGCAACATATTCACTACTATTTGTGCAAAGATTATAACACATACCCAAGATTCTCCCACTTGTTGTTTTCTTTGCATACAGGGGGTTACAGGGTTACATAGTCAACAATCCAGGGCAATAATGCCCATGAATCCTCTACACCAAGAGAACTTCGTAGTGCTCACAAATTTTGTTAATGAATCTGCAACATTCTTCAAAGTGTCCACCTTCATCAACAATACTTTATTTTCTTCAATAATGTCTCTCACAAAGTGATATTGAATATCAATATGTTCTCTCTTTGAATGATAAGCTAGGTTCTTCGTTATAAAAATTGCACTCTTATTGTCACAATCTGTCCTTACAACTTGTTGTACCAACCCAATACCTGAACACAATATTTGTAACCATAATTATTCCTTACTTGCATGAGTGGTTGCCATGTATTCAACTTTTGTATTTCAAAGTGCCACTACAACCTGTCTTTTTCTCATCCAACGTATTGCTCCTCCAAACAGGTTAAACACATACCCACTTGTATATCTCCTACAATCCATATCTCTAGCCCAGTCTGCATCCACAAAGCCATGTATATCCACCACTATATCCAATCCTAGTCTTCCTTTGTAGCACAATCCATAGCTAGAAGTGCCATGCAAATACCTGAAAACCCTTTTTACTGTTGTCCAATGCTCCTTCCTTGGTTTTGACATATACCTACTCAAAAATGCCACTGCATGTGCAATGTATGGTCTAGTATAGACCATTTCATATATCAAATTTCCAACTGCACTCGCATCTGGAACATGAGACATTCCCTCCTCCTCCTCCTGTGTCTTGGGACATTGATCTATAGGTAACTTTACCCCAACATGAATAGGAACCTTTATTGGTTTACATTCCTTCATATTAAACCTATGCAATATTGTCTCGACATATTTTCTTTGATTTAACCAGAGTTTCCTCTTTTTTCGATCTCTTTTAATTTCCATGCCCAAAAATAAATTTGAAGCACTGAGATCCTTCATGTCAAATTTAGAGGACAACTAAATTTTCACATCTTGGACAATCTCCTTGGTGTTTCCTATTAGCAACATGTTATCCACATACAAGACCAAATAAATCAAATGATCACCAATTAATTTAAAATACACACAATGATCCTCTTTGCTTCTTGTGAAGACAAGTCCCAACATATAAGTATCAATTTTTTTAGACCAAATCCTTGGTGATTGCTTTAAACCATATATGGACTTTTTCATCTTGCATACCAGCTCCTTCTTTCCCTTCACATCATAACCTTTTGGTTTCTTCATATAGATTTATTATTCCAGATCCCCATGTAGGAATGTTGTCTTCACATCCATATGTTCTACTTCAAAATAAAATTCAACAACAACAGATAACATAACTCTTATAGAGATTAACTTGGAAACATGAGAAAAAATCTCACCAAAATCAATTCCCTCAACCTGGTAATAACCCTTTGCTACTAACTGATCTTTGTATTTCTCCACTTTTCCTTATTCATTCAGCTTCTTTTTAGATACCCATTTTCTTCCAATGGGATTTATTCAAGTCAGCAACTCCACTAGATCCCAAGCCTCATTATTATCCAAAGATGTCATTTCTTCATCCATGGCCCTTTTCCAGAGAGTTCCATCCTATGAATCCACTGTCTCCTTGAGAGTTCTAGGATCATCATCAATAATAGACAAAGAAAAATTTGAACGGAAATCAGATGGTTTATACCTTTCTGATAGACTTCTTTCTCAAACCAGTCTCCTCAATATTGGAGTATGAGGATCTTAGTCTTCTAATTCATGTTCTTTTGTAGAGTCTGATTCATCATCCTTTAAATCAAACTCTATTTTCTTTGGTTCTTCCTTACTTGGTAGGACTTCTTGTTTAACAACATCCTTCATTTCTCTAAATATCACATCGCAGTTATACACTACCTTCTTAGTTTCCAGGTTCCAAATCTTATAACCTTTGAAACCATCTTTATATCCAATAAAGATACAATTTCCAGCCTTCTTATCTAGCTTACTCATGTTTTCCTTTGGAACATGAACATATGCATCACAACCAAATACCTTGAGATGTGTGAGAGAAGGTTCCTTACCAGTCCATACCTCTTGTGG
>JZKD02S0090896.1:143667-160220 GCA_000966675.3 Picea glauca | reverse complement strand
ATCAACGCAACACAGTCACTACTATGCGTGCAAAAAATATAACACACACCCAACAATTCTATAGCTTTAAAATATTTTGTTTTTCCATTAAATAGCCAAAATAGAATAGTGATTTATTTATTGCATTGACAAAAAGTGCATAATGACAAAAATATACTCCTTGAAAGGTCATTATTCCATTTTTTTTGCTGATGAGTTTAAGATCTTCCAATGATGTTATTCCAATTTAAGTCCTTTTAGTATTTCCACTACTTGTTTTCCATGGCATTTTAAAAATCAAATGACTAATAAACAACATTGTTCTTCCACTTAATCCAACCTATCTCGAGTCTTGTTATCTAAGGATGAGGTTCAACATTAATTTGATACTCTTTAGATAGATTGATTTATTTACATGTAAGGCATTTTTTTATAAAATGTGTTATGTGGGGTAAGAATATTGCACTTCCAAAAAATCTCAAACAAAATTAGATACTAGGTTAATAAATTTTCCTCTCTTACAACTTACCATCCAAGAGTCAATTGGGTCTATCCCAAGTGGTTGCGAGATGGAGTGTTATCCTCCACACTCAAGTTTTGTTCCCGTAAGTTTCATGTTGAGCTCATTATGAGCATATTGTTGTAATGGATTTGATCCCCCATTGTTGACATAATTGTGCCCTAAAGAATCTAGTGTTTAGCTTGGGTACCATCCTTGAAATGAGGGGATGTACTTGGCGGATTTCCCCAAGCATTGTATCCTACAAAAGAAAAACTTACCATACAATAGAAAGTGTTAGAGTAGTTAAAATTCCAACGTACATTGGACCAAGATCATTGCGTGACAAAGTGTACTTATTATTAATAGCTAGAAATATTTTGTTTAAAATTAAATGAAGTGAATCATTCTTCATATGACTAGTTTATTCTTCAATTTTTAGGGGATTAAGGGATTAAGGTTTATGGGGGTAATAGAATATATATTGAACATAGTATAAGGTTATATGAATTAGAGTTTTAGGGGTTATGATTTGGACATTAGGGACTATGAGTTGAGTGTAGGGGTTTAGGGGCTATAAGGGTTAGGTATTTAAGATAATATGAGTTGATGTATATAAATCTTGGTGATTACGGGTTATAATGGTTAGGGGGTATAAGTGTTAGGGGTTAACAATGATAGGGGTTGTGGGTGATTGGATGAAAGGGTTTATACTAGTTACAAGTTCTATATAAAGTAGGATTTGTGACTTATTTGAATTAGATTATTATAAGGGATAGGGGGTTACACATGTTGGTGGTTATAGATTATATAGATGATGTGTTAGGATGATAGGAAAAATAGGGGAATGGGGTTAGGATTTATAGTTTTATTGGATTTAAGTGTTACAATTTAAATAGGATAAGGGTTAAAGGCAAAAGGGGTGATAAGAATTCAAGTAAATAAGGGTCAAGGGTAAAAGGGGTTATAAGGGTTTGAGTATATAATACTTAGCATTTATCATTACGATATAAGGATTAAATTTTTTATAAATTTTATGGGTTATAGGGGCTATAATGGTTTATGGGTTTCCATGGTTAGGGGTAGAGTGGAAGAGATATAGGGGTTAATAGATACATCTTAAATGGTTAGGGGTTATAAGGAATATGATTCAAAGTTAAGCTTTAGAATGGATAGAGGTGATAAAGGTTACACGGTTTAGTAGTTAAAGAGGCTAGCGGTTATATGGATTATAAGGATTAGTGTTATGAGATAGGGTTTAGTGGTTATATCAATTTTGAGTTATATGGATTTTATGGATTAGAGGTGAGAGGCTTGGTTTAGAGGGGCTATGGATTAGGGGATTTGGAGGTTAGGGTTATGGGTTAAACCCTTTATATGGATTATAAATTTAGGGTTAGAGGTATATGGTTTAAAGGATATAGGGGTTAGGAATAATTGTTATAATGGTAAGGGATTATGGGTTATGATGGGTAAAATTAAGGATGCAATGGGTTATAGGGTGTATAATTGTATGTATTTTAGGGCTTAAGAGATGAATATTAAAGATTATAGAGTGTGATATTATAGGGGTTATGAGATAAGGGTTAGGGATTATTTTCCTCAAATATTAATGGATATAGAGTTTATAGAAGTTAGGATTTATAGGTTCTATAAAGGTTAGGGTTTAAAGTGGTTGAGTATTATAAATACTAGAGGTTATATGGGTTAAAGGTTCGAGGTTGATCGTGATCAAATTTATAATTGTCAAGAGTGTTAAGAGTTATGAAGATTAATGTTAGAGGTTTAGAGGGGTTAGAGGTGATAAAGGTTAGAAGGTTTAGTGGTTAAAAAGGCTAGGGTTTACATGGATTAGAGGGATTAGTGTTTATGAGAAAGGGTTTAGTGGTTATAGTGATTTTGAGTTATATGGATTTTATGAATTAGAGGTAAGAGGCTTGGGTTAGAGGGGATATAGATTAGGGGTTTTGGGTTAAATGGTTTATATGGATTATAAATTGAGGGTTAGGGGTATATGTTTTAAAGGACATGCAGGTTAGGAATAATAGTTATAATGGTGAAGTATTATGGGTTATGATGGATAAAATTAAGGATGTTAAGGGTTATATAGTGTGAGATTATATGGATTTTAGGGGTTAAGAGATCAAGATTAAGGATTATAGAGTATGATATTATAGGGGTTAGGAGATAAGGTTTAGGGTTATAGTCCTTATCTGCTAAGGAATATATAGGTTATATAAGTTAGGATTTATAGGAGTTATAAAGGTTAGGTTTTAAAGTGTGTAAATCAATTTCTGAGGGCTTCATAGTTAAACTGTGAATTCATAATCTAAGGTTAGGTTTTAAAGTGTTTAAATACCTTTCCTAGGGATTCATAGTTAAACTGTGAATTTGTAATCTAAGTGACATTTTGTTTGCATGAAATCCAATTTTGTTTTTAAAAGAAATTAAATCCAATATCCATTTACATGACAGTAAATGCATAACAGTAAGTTCTAGCAATGTAATCACCTAAATTACCATTTATCCATTCATAACACGATATATATATATATATATATATAGTCCAAAGGGGTTGGATCCAATGGTGGAAAGAAAGGAGTTTTTCATAGTTGGGAAAGGTTCAATTCTCATGAGGGCCTTACCTGGAGCCATGTGGTCAACTTGAGGTAGTGGTCGAATGTGTGGTTGCACCCAAAGATATTATATTAAATGGTATGATGACCCATGCACACATAAGTATATCAAATCCCACCCTCATGTCCTTCAAATTTAAAATATTATATTAAATAATATCGTGACCTATGCACACATAAGTGGATCAAAGACCACCCCCATGTTCTCCATTTTATAAGTCCATTGGATGTATCTTGGAAAGTTGGGAGGAATGGTTTTTACCCTCCAAAACTAGGTTTAGTTCCTTGTAAGTGACATGTTATTCCATTAAATGGGTCTATATGATGCTCTTGTTCTTGAGCCCCCAATATTGCAAAAGTGATATGCCTCCCCATGTTCTCTCGTGGATTTCAGGGGGTTTTTCCATGGACGTAGTGAGTACTAGTATATGTGTATGTATGTATAATAACTTTGATTCAAGAAAAAGAGGAAGATAGTAAAATACCTCTTGAAGAAGAAGTTTTCCCTATCTATTGTTGTTTTCTTAGTTTTCTTGAAACTACTTGAAAACATAATCTATTCCTCCCATCCAGCTAGGAACAAATTCATTGGCTCCCTAGCTCTAGGAAAATATATTTCCTAGCCCCCGAGCCCCAAATTATCACAAACAATCCAATCTCATAGGAATCTAAAATTTCCCAAAATCAAATTCTTCCTTGAAAGTCTTATTTTCCTTTTTCCTTTTCGAAATCCCCTTCCAAATGACCTATCTCTGTTCATTAATCTCCCCTTCCCCCCTCTCCTCCTTGACACTCCTTCACTCTGATATAGATTGTCTCCCTTGACTTCCTTCCCCCCACCCCTCATAAATTCCTATCTACCCTTATAAATTTCCCATCTATCGCTATCCCTTCCAACTTTCCCATCACATGTAATACAATAAATAATCATTTCATTCATTATTACATAATTTAATCTATAATTTAAATAATGATAATGATATAATCTAATTAGTTAAATAATCTACTTGACTTAGTTAAATTAATGATTTTGATTATTTGATTAACTTTATTACATTAATGAATTGAATTACATTACTTAATTGTAATTATTAATTAATCCATTTGGGGTGTTACATACACCCATCCTTCAAAAAACTTTGTCTTGAAGTTGTGGTAATTCACAATATAAGGATAATAATAACATAATTCATTCATTTAGATCAGATAAGAAACATCATTAATTTAATACGCTAATAAATACTAGTGTACATGTGCAAGGCATGTATGCATAGCTAGCACATACATAACACATGCGTGTACTAATGGCAATAAGTAACACATCTATTGCAATTCTTGTATGATTCCAATCCAATCAATAATGTAATTAACATCATAATGAATCAATAAACCATTTACAATATTAGAAAAATCCTTCAATTATAATAATTTAGCACATGGCAACATTTACGTAGATAATTGTAATTTCCTTAAGCATTTCTTTTAAAGGACAAAGAGAAAACCAGAAACTTATTCTATAAGCTTAAAACCCCACACACTCTCAACTACTTCTAACACCCTACCTCCATTACCTACTTTCATATGCACTCCCTATCCTTCCTCTACTAGACTATCTTCGAGTGTCAACTATATTTACCTAACTCTAGATAGAACCTGTAAGTGGAAGTTTAAACAAACTTTACCAAGCTTCCTCAACAAGAAACTAGAAGTCATCATCACATGTCTAGGGGAGTGTGACCTAACACTGTCCTCCCATGACTCCATGTTTCATAGGATACATGGTGGTAAATTCTTCCACCCCTCCTAATAGAATTAGGATCAACACCCTGTCATGGACCATACAATGGCATTATGTTGCTGGGAATTTTGTCATCGTATATTTAGTTTCAGACAGTCTTTCTACCTCAAAAACCTACACTTTCCCAAATTTCATAGAAATGCATTAGAACCAACATAAATTAACATACAAAGATTCATGCCATATTGTTTCTCGATCAATGATCACGACATTAACGATTTATTATCATCGTCCTTTGGATATGTCATAGCCCATTAATCTACAAGTTAGTTATAATGCATACTCATGTATATTCATACACTATTAAAATGTAATTGCATTTAACTATATCATTAACTCATTATCCATGTGCCAACATCTTTCAAATTCAAATTTTCAAGATAGAAATAGGTCGCATAATATCCATCATAAATCACATAACGATAAAAATTCATAGTATTTACATTCACATAGGTCCATATGTCCAAAATTTAAAGTGTATAGTGTTCCATAGATAATAAGAAAATAAAGATATGACTAGACCATAAGTAATTATAGATGTGTAATTCAAAATTAAATTACATACACCCATCCCTCCGGAAACATAGTCTCAAGGTTGTGGTAAAAAAAGTGAGGGATGATCTCATCATAAGCCTGGTCTTTGCATCCTCCCAAATAGCATATCCTTGGCTATACTTTTCCCACTGGACCTTAACTTGGTCTATCGAATGGTTCTTGATTTTTCATACCCTACGGTCCAATATGTGTAATGGTTTGACCATGATGGTTCTTGTGTCTGAGACCTGCAATTCCTTCCAATTAAGTTTTTGAGATTTTTTGAGATTCGTCAACAACATAATGTCGTAGAATAGATACATGAAAAACATCATGAGTTTTATGTACGTGGGATGGTAGTACGAGGTGATAGTAAATGGGTCCAATTCTCTCTTGAATTTTAAATGGTCCTATAAATCATTTTCCCTTTCCCACACCGAATGGTACTCTTATTAGGTCTAATACGAATGAAAAATTGATCTCCTACTTAATAACTTCGGTCAATCCTATGTGCATCAGTATAAATTTTAG
Source organism: Picea glauca (assembly GCA_000966675.3). Classification (NCBI taxonomy): domain Eukaryota; kingdom Viridiplantae; phylum Streptophyta; class Pinopsida; order Pinales; family Pinaceae; genus Picea; species Picea glauca. Next base: position 154,243 of record JZKD02S0090896.1, on the reverse strand, counting down.
GTCTATCGTGTGCCTTCTTTAATTGTTGTTTGATCTAAATCACTTGCTCCTCCATCTCTTGAAATAATTGTGTCCCTACTATCGATCGATATTCCAACCTTTCCCAACTCAATGGTGTTTTTCATGGCCTTCCATAAAGAGCTTGATAAGGAGACATCCTAATTGAGTTGTGAAAACCATTATTGTAGGCAAACTCTACAAAAGGTAGGTACTTCTCCCGATGTGTTTGATTATCCATAACATACATCCTAATCATGTCTTCCATAACCTGATTTAATATTTCAATTTTCCCATCCATTTCGGGATGACACGTTGTGCTCAAGTTCAATTGAATCCCTAATGTTGACAACAAACTTGTCCAAAACCTATAGGTAAACCGAGACTCCCTTTCTGAAATGATCTTGTTGGGTAACCCACGAAGATATATAACTTCACTTATAAAAACATGTGCCACATCAGTGACATCATAAATGTCTCTGACTAGAATAAAATGTGTGCTCTTTTTCAACTTATCAACTATAACAAGAATGGAAATATGCCTCTGCAATGTGAGTGGAAATCCCACAATAAAAAATATAGAAATGACTTCCTACTTGGACATAGGAACATCATGCGGTTGTAGGAGACCTGTGAGGTGATGATGATCAGAATTTACTTGTTGAAAGTCAAGACACTTAGCAATGAAGTGGACTACATCATTCTTTATGCCTTCCCAGAAGAAAATATTCTTCATATCTAGATACATTTTATTCACACCTAGATGCGCATAGTAAATTTCTCTATGGGCTTCCTTCAGTATGATGCTTGAAATATTTCGACCCTCGGGTATGTACATCCTTCCCTGATATCTCAAAAATCCATTTTCTTCAAGGTTATATCCTTAAAACTTGGACTGTAACTATCTCCCACCCTGGAGTGACGAAGTAACCTTTAAATAACAATTATTTCCAAGAAATTTCCCCAACACCTGCTCCCTTGGATTAACCTTTAAGCGTACTAATGAGAACATATGTGGCCCTCTTCTTAGGGCATATGAAACCACATTTTCCTTTCCCTTGATGTATGAAATTCCAAAATCATACTCACTGATAAAATCACTCCATCACCTTTGCCTAGCATTGAGATCCCTTTGAGTGAATAGAGGATTTAATATTTCATGGTCCATATTGATCTCAAAGCTTCACCCCACTAGATAGTGCCTCCAAAACTTCAGAGATAACATTACAACTGCCAACTCTAAATCATGAGTAGCATAAAGATCCTAATGTTGCTTCAACTTTATTGATGCATATGCTATCAATCCCTCATACTACATTAGCACGACCCCCAACCCTTGATTCAAGGCATCTATGCATATTGTGAAATATTTATTCATATCCAACACTTATAGAATTGGCACACTGGTGAGTATCTCTTAAGCTCGATGAATGCATTGTTGCATTCATCTATCAACTCATAGCTAACTACCTTGCACTATAAGGTGGTGATAGGTTTTTCTATCTTTAGTAATCCTTCTACAAACCTTCGATAATAACCAGCTAGACTCATGAAGCTTCTCACCTCATTAGAATTTCTCCGCACTTCCCAATCCATTATGGCCTTCAAATTTCCTGGGTCCATAGAAATTATGTCTCCATAAATGATATGACCGAGATAGTGAATCTATTTCTAGAAGAAAGAGTGCTTCGAAAACTTTCCATACAACTTGTTCTCTATAAGGCATGATTATACCACTTTCAAGTGTTCCTCATGTTCTCTTTCTTTCTTTTAATAGTTGAGGATATCATCTAGAAATACCTGCACAAAGAGGTATAAGTACTTTCATAATACACCATTCATGAGGCTCATGAATACCACTAGTGCATTGGTCAAACAAAACGGTAGTACAAATGAAATTTTAATGTCCAAACAAAGTTTGAAAAGGAGGTTTTACGAACATATATTTCCTTAATACTTAACTAGTGATACCCTCATCGCAGATCAATTTTTGAGAAAAAAAATTCTCCTTTCATGTGATCAAAGAGATCATATATCTGTGGTATTGGGTACCTATTCTTCACTCTAGCTTGGTTCAAGTCCTTTTAATCTATAAATATTCATAAACAACCATACTTCTTAACAAATATTATTGATGCATCCTAAGGTGAAAAACTAGGCCTTATCAACCCTTATTACAGTAATTCCTTCAACTACATCTTCAACTCACAAATTTCTGGAGTTTTCATCCTATATGGTGTCTTGGAGATTGTTTGTGCACTAGTTTTTAGCTTGATGGTAAAATCAAGCTCCCTCTAAAGAGACAACCCTCGAAACTCTTTCAGAAAAAAAAAACATCCTTAATTTTTGACAAAATTGGATATTGATGTCTATAAGGTTCCTTCACTTCATTTACTCTTTCCACTACATATAATTGACAACCTTGCCTCATGCCATGTTTAGCCTTCATTTTTTTATATAAATCATAGAGACACCTTACTCCATATATCATGTATCTCTAATGACCTTCCTTCATCATCTATGAAAAGCACCCTCTTCACAAAACAATCTACCATAGCTCGATGAGCTTCTAACATGTCCATCCTCTTCATGAAACAATCTACCATAGCTCGACGAGCTTCTAACCAGGGCATCCCAATCATTAGATCATAAGTCCCTATGGAAATGACATACACCTTCAATGTAATAGTACACACTCCCAGGTCTACAAGGCAATTATCGACACTAGATCCTACCACTTGTTTTTCCCCCACAACCATCTCGACTTGTTTAAAGTCACCATGCTTATAGTCTACCAAACCAAGATTTTATAATGCACATTATGAAATTAAACTATCTATATCACTAGAATCAAACTAAATTTTAACATTCACATGATTAAGTGTACTCGACGAATGCACCACAATGGATTGATGTTTTTCCTAGCAGTTATTAACTGTTGCATAAATATGGTGGCTACTACTCACTCTTCCCATTGGGATCTTTCCTTATATATGAAAAAATCATAATTGTGACTCTAGATAGTCACGTTGGTAATGGGGCTCTCCACACCCCCAACACATAACACGAGGTTGAACCTGCACATTTCTCTATGAAGGTATTTGAAATGAGTTCCTTCCCCTAGAACCCCTTCCCCTACTAACTTCTCCCTGAGAAGGTCCTGGATATTCCTGTGCCTCTAATGATTAGTGGGATGTTGCATTCATTGCAATTGAAATACCTACTTCAAGCACTCTAGATGCAACTCTATTTCCATAAGGAGGTGGCCTAGAGCTTCCTCCCATGGAGAAGGTCCTAGGGTCCTTCCCCACAAATCTAGGATGTTGTGGAATAACTAATGATGCTAGATCATTTTCCCTCCTAAACAACTTAGTTTAACTAGACCTAAGGGGGTCTTGAATTTAATTGTTTAATTGTTGAAATTGCTATGTCTTATGGAAATCTAGAAGGATGTGTAGGGTTGAGATTTGGTTGAGAATATATTATTGTAACTAGATTTGAATTGATTAATAAGGTCTCGAGAATTGTGAGGATTTAGAGAGATATTAGGGGTAAGTTATAGATATCTAGAGAAATTTGTGGATCTGAAGGATCCTAGGGACTGTAAGTGAGTATTTTATGGATCTGAACAAATTCTAGTTCAGAATCCTTATTGTATAAATGTTGTAAGTAAAAAGGAATTAAAGGAGAGGCCATCCAGCGAGGAAATCAGGCCATAGAGTGATATTTCCAAGGACATCAGAGGAGAGAGGCCTTATGTAAATCTTATGTAAAGTATGTGTACAATTGAATAGTGGAATCAATATATTTCTAGTGTTGTATGGAATTATCTGTTTGAATAACTTTGTGTATTGTTGTGTGTGTTAAATATCTGGAAGACTGAATGTTGGAGGCATTATAATTTAATAGTGAGAAGTTCTTTCCTAAATCATGTGTGTAGGTTCTGTATGCTGAGTTATTAAATCCTCATATTAGAGAAGAAAATGATCAAATCGACCATCGATCAGCGTAGAGAACAATGTCCCCAATGAGATAACAAGTTGGTTAATTCCCTAATTGAGTCAACCTAGAGTATGTGTGCAAACATGAACCGTTGGTAAAAACCCTTTGTAGGTGAGGAGGAACAATGGTCATCTGATCAGGACAAAGAATAAAGTATGATCATTGATCGACTAGAGCAAGCCTAAGTTGTGTGTGTTAAGGAATGAATGGTTGATATTATATCTAAAGCGGATGCTTACCCAAATCGATGACGAGTATTATTTAGAGTTATCGAAGTATGTGTTATCAGAGTGCGGAGTTAGAGGGATACTCTAATAGAGTGTAGTGCGATTGGAGATGAGGATCGACTGGAGGAGATAGATCAATGAAAAAAATAAGTTATGAGATCAGATACGAACTGACAATGTCAAGGCTTTCAGAATTAATCCTTCAGAGTTTAACACAAGATAATACTCCGACGAAGGACTTCGATAAATAGTGTAGATTAATTATGGGTGGAGAAATCAAGTGTTCCTAAAGTGTACATATGGCATTAGAAAATGACAAGTGGACATGTATAAGTGAGGTTCACGAATGAGGAAGTGATACATGGAATTTGGATCCATGAGGGTAAAGGTGACACGTGGAAGGAACATGCAATTTGATCGATGAATACCTGGTGCAACGTAAGTGAAAATTAAAGATTTGGGGATTGTAGATATTAACTATCAATGATGGAAGATGTTCTAGTAGTCAGAGGCCAAAGGATTTCATAGAGAGAGAGAAATTTGATTAGAGAAATACTAACAAAGGTTTTGATTACATGGAGGAATATATCAATGGTGGAAATTGTACAACTTTTTGGGGTCTGAAAGGAGAGGCATTTCATTGGAGTCTAATTATGCACTCTGACAATATATCAAGATCATCCATTTTGTGACGATCAACGATGAAGAGTGAAATATGAATTAATCCATGACAAGTTCAGTTGTGTTCATGGCGCATGGTCACCATACGAGCGAAAGGAGTTGGAAATTTGAGTTTTAGCGCAAGGTTATAGTGCTTAAGACAATAAGCGCTTAGTTTTGAGAGATAATAGACTAGAGGGATAAAAAATAATACTAAAACGTTTTTAAGGGAGGATTTGAGACCGAAATGAAAGCTTTGCGCACCAAAAGATAAATTCTCATAAACATAGATAATTTTGATCTATCTTCAAGGAGGAAATTTGGGTCCATGCATTAGATTTAAATGCATCTCAAGTCTGTAGCTGCAACATAATTTTAGTTTATAATTCTACAGCTAAGGGAAGAATATGCTGGGAGGTCATCATTTTTGGTATCATAGCAGGAAATTTAATTTTCGTATGTAGTGGAAATTTCCAACAGAAGATTGCAGCCAACAGAGGATTGAGTCGATCCAGAGGGAGAATCTACAAAAGAGAACATGAGATAGTTGCAGAGGCATTGTGATAGGGATTTATCCATTCAAGTTCATTGAATGTGGGAGACTAGATCATGAATAGATCTTGTAGGTATTCAATCTGATATTTTAAATTTAAGTATGGTTATGAGAAATTATGAATGTAGGTAGCAAAGAATGAATTGATAGCATCATTACAACTAGAGGAGTTGGGATAGAGAGCATGTGGAGCTCTTATATGTTAAAGAGAATCTTGTAGAAGAACCTTGTAGGAAGGGATGATGTAAACACTTCCATTTGAGATTGGAATTAAGTGAAGAGAAAAAATGAAGTTATCAGAAGAAAGTGAGAAGGTACAGAAGCTAGAAAAGAGAAGAAGTGTTCAAAGAGTTTTAGGAAAAAGAACTAGAAGAATACCAAGAGGTCAAGATTAGAAGGAAGCTTGAGTTGGTATTAGGTAGCAAATGAGGAGACTTGTTATAGGGGCTTGATGCAAATAACAATGAAAAAGGTAGCGTTAATGAAGGAGGAAGGAATATGTGTATTGATAGTCATGATAAAGGTTCAGAGAGATGCCACAATAGAGAAAATAAATATGCTAAAGAAAATGACATAAGGAAGAGGATGATTCAAGAGGATCTTGACAAATAATTGCCAGAGTTAATAGTACAACTCTCAGTTACATGATACAATTGCTACAACAGAGTGAGAGAGAATAGAGATGGATTTGGAATGTGAAGAAGAGATTTAAGTGCCATGTGATGCGATTGTTTCCTAGAAAGCTAGGGAAAATCTTGAAGATCTTGAAGCACGGGTTGAGTTATTTACTGAACAAGGAGAAACTTAGAGGAGATGAGTTCAGACAAAGGTCATTGGAAGAGGAGGAAGTTCACTTTTGTGAACCAAAGAAATGATTATTGATTAGAGAGGATGGTGGTGGAGATATTGATGTGATACCTGTTGAGAGTGTCATGAACTATCAATAACGTTCAGATCAACATGAGGATGTGTTTAAAGAGGAATTAAATGAGTTTAGAAAGCATTATGTTTTTTAATATGATAATTTGGATACAATTGTAGGTTGTGCAAGGGAAGAATCTGAACATTCATCTAGAACCGTCATAAAGTGTGAAGGAGGTGGAGATATGATTTCTGAAAGAATAATAACATAACAAAATCAGAATTTTGTTGTGATGGAAGATGAGATGTTATATGATAAAGGTAGTCAAGGTGGAGACTACAAACAACATGTCAATCAAATGGTTGAAGAAGCAAATGCTCATGAAATTCTGATAAAGTGCTCAGACCAACATAAGAGGATGACGTCAAGAGAATAAGATGAGAGACTTGATGTTGCACTAGAGTAGAGCAAGATGATGATAGAAGAATCATCAAGGACCTTAGAGTCTCATGGTTTTAAGACTGATTATTGGTGTATGTATGCAGGTTATGAACACAACCACAAAGAAAATAAAGTAGTTGGAGAGAAACATTTAGATACAATGCTGAGATATTTTGAAGGAGATCTAAGGATTTTGGAAGACTAGTTGATTAATCCAAGGATTGATAAAGAGGATTGCATAATAGTTACAAGAACAAAATTGAAGGGAAAAGGAGACATGCAATAGTAGGTCAACAACAACAATAATTTTCAGAGCACGTACCAGCAAGAAGATAGATTGGACATGGAGATTGAGGAGATGAGAATGTTGAGGATGCAAGAGTCCAAGAGGAGAAAAAACGAAGTAAGGAGGACATTAAAAAAAAAGAGTGCAATTTATTGTAACAATTTTCATCAACAAAGAAAATGGGGTATTGTAGCATCATGTATGGGATCCAGGAAAGTTGCAGGCAACAACAAAGCAACAACAAGGCAACAAGGCGAGTAAGAAACAATCTAAAGTTTGGGATCTTGGAGGAATGAAGAAATGAAGACTCATGATCAGAAGATCATGAACATTTTTGTTCCTTGGGTGTTTAATGCAGGATTTGTTTTCCTCCTAAACAACTTAGTTTGACTAGACCTAAGGGGGTCGTCTTGAATTTAATTGTTTAATTGTTGAAATTCCTATGTTTTATGGAATTCTAAAAGGATTTGTAGCGTTGAGATTTGGTTTAGAATATATGATTGTAACTAGATTTGTCTTGATTAAGAATATCTTGAGAGTTGTGAGGATTTAGAGAGATATTAGGGGTAAGTTATAGATATCTTGGAAAATTTGTATATCTGAAGGATCTTAGGGACTATAAGTGAGGATTTTATGTATCTAAACAAATTCTAGTTCACAATCCTTATTATATATTTATGTTGTAAGAAAGAATATATTAGAGGAGAGGCCATCCATCAAGGAAATTAGGCCAGAGTGTGAGATTTGCAAGGTCATCAAAGGAGAGCAACCTTACGTAAACATTATGTATAGTATGTGTATGATTGAATAGTGGAATCACTCTATTTCGAGTGTTATATGGAACTATCTGTTTGAAGACCTCTGTGTATTGTTGTGTGTGTTAAATCTATGCAAGATTGAATGTTGTAGGTGTTATAATTGAATAGTGAGAAGTTCCTTCTTAAATTGTGTGTGTAGGTTCCAGATGCAAAGTGGTTAAATCCTCATATTAGAGGAAAAAATGATCAAATCTACCATCGATCATAGTAGAGATCGATGTACTCAATGAGATAACAAGGCGGTTCAGTCCTTAATTGAATCAACTTAGAGTCTGTGTGCAAAAGAGAACCAGTGATAGAAGCCCCTTCCAAGTGAGAAGGAACAGTGGTCATCTGATCAGGACTAAGAATCAAGTCTAGTTGTTGATCAATCAGACCAAGCCTGAGTTTTATGTCTTAAGGAATGAATGGTCGATATTAGATCTGAAGCAGATGCTTACCTAGATCAATGGAAGGTATTGTTTAGAGCTATTAGAGTCTATATTATCGGAGTGTAGAGTTAGAGGGATACTTTGATAGAGTGTAGTGTGATCAGCGATGAGGATCGATTGGAGGAGATAGATCAACCTCCAAAATGATTTCTAATATTGAAGCCAAAGTGACAATGTCAAGGATTTTGGAATTAATCTTTCAAAGTCGAAGAATGGATAATACTTCGATGAAGGACTCCGATCAATAGTTTAGATTAATTCTAGGTGGCAAAATAAAGTGTTCCTAAAGTGGAAAGGTGGCATCAACGAATAAGAAGTGGACACATGGTAGTGAGGCACATGAATGAGGAAGTGACACATGGTAGTTGGATCCATGAGTGTAAAAGTGACACATGGTAGGCACATGCAAGTTTACCATTGAAGACCTAGTGCAGTAGAAGCGAAATTTGAAGAGTTGTGGACTGTAGATCTTAACAATCGATGGTGGAAGATGTTCTAGTAGTCGGAGTTAGAAGGAGTGCATAGCGGGAGAGAAATCTAACATGAGAAATCCAAGAAAAGGCTACGATTACATGGAAGAATAGATCAATGGTGGAAATTGCGCAACTGTTTGGGGTCCAAAAGGAGAGGCATTTCATTGGCGTATGATTTCACACTCCGACGATAAATAAAGATTGGTCATTTTGTGATGATCAACAATGAAGAGTGAAAGAAGAATTAAGCCCTCACAAGTTTAGCTATGGTTATGGTGCACAGTCACCAGACCAACAAAATGAGTTGGCAATTGGAGTTTTGTAATGTCCGTATCATTCTAAGCATTAATTTAATTTCATAACAATTCATTTTCTAAACGGAGATAACGATTTCACAGCAAATATTTATTCTCTCAACAGTAGTTTCGGTAATTTAGATTTATCACAGGGTAATAACTTTCTGGTAAAAATGAGATAAATGCATAACTTGACAAATACCTGATACTGATGCTAATTTCTACTGCCTTGCTGCTTCTGCTCCTGCTGATACGCAGGTTAACCCTACCACAAACAAGCAAATAACTGCCCAAAACTATTGTCCTCCCTGCCAACTAGGAAACTACCTAGCTCCAGGATATCTACTGATATCCTGGCCCTCCGTGCCCAAAACCTTCAGCAACTCAGTGCCTCCCTTGATAAAAACCACAGTCCATAACACTCTGTTCCTTGCTTACAGCAAGCCAATAGTCCACAGATAATATAACAGTCCACAGGAAATATCACAGTCCACAGCCAAACAATCAAGCGCAGCAATTCACTGCTCATAGTTAACGCAGAATCTCTCTGCTTCCGGCAATTACAGTGGTCCTGAGCTCACATCCCTGCAGCATCCATTCCCCCACCGAATGCCCTGCACATCCCCCTCTTCCCGTCCCTTATTCCTCCCCGCCGCCTCACGTGGTAACTCTACCACCAACCTCCTCCACGCGTCCTCCAACCTGCGTCCCACATTAAGTTTTATTGCCTCTGGATTTATGGGCTCCCGCACCCTGCATACGCAACTCTGTGCATACGTAACTCTATTCTTATCCCCCTTTCTTACTGACTATATTTTAAATCAGTTTATCAGATCATTGAATGTAGTCTGCAATCAATGTTATTTTATTAACTGTAATTCTTCCCTAATTAAATCTTTCTTAATAATCTTTAATCATTTATCAGTTTAGGAGCGTTACATACACCCACCCTTCAAGAAACTTCATCCCGAAGTTAGGGTATCAGATGGTACAAGGAAAGAGCATGGTTCATACATTCACAACAAGGAACCGATATTATCAATAAATAAGTCAAACAGTTCATACATTCTAGGGTACATGTACGAGGGATGCATGTGTAGCTAGTACATGCAAATCTCATGCATGTACTAATAATCAAACTGTCATTCTTTAATAATGTATGCAAGCATTCAATCCAGTCAGCAAGGCTAGTCTTTTATAAAAGACAACAATCATTTTCTGTGTGAGAAATCCTTTTATTACAATTGTCCAGTTCAATAATTTGTTTTAAACAGCTGTGTCTTGATTTCATAAAAAAAAATATTCGTATATACACATTTTCTTCCATCAAATTCCACCACAGAACGGATCCCCATTTATCTCAACTATCTACTCATCCTTCCTCCCTAACCTACTTCTGTCTCCCATCCTATCCTTCCTCTGCTAGACCATCTTGGAGCGCCAACTATATTGGCCTAACTCCAAATAGAACCCGTAAGTGGAAGTGTCGCTATCTCGACCAAGCTTCCCTAGCAGGCAACTGATAGTCCT
>JZKD02S0090896.1:118786-135463 GCA_000966675.3 Picea glauca | reverse complement strand
ATATAACAGTCCACAGGAAATATCACAGTCCACAGCCAAACAATCAAGCGCAGCAATTCGCTGCTCATAGTTAACGCAGAATCTCTCTGCTTCCAGCAATTACAGTGGTCCTGAGCTCACATCCTCGCAGCATCCATTCCCCCACCGAATGCCCTGCACATCCCCCTCTTCCCGTCCCTTATTCCTCCCCGCCGCCTCACACAGTAACTCTACCACCAACCTCCTCCACGCGTCCTCCAACCTGCGTCCCACATTAAGTTTTATTGCCTCGGGATTTATGGGCTCCTGCACCCTGCATACGCAACTCTGTGCATACGTAACTCTGTTCTTATCCCCCTTTATTACTGACTATCTTTTAAATCGGTTTATCAGATCATTGAATGCAGTCTGCAATCAATGTTATTTTATTAACTGTAATTCTTCCCTAATTAAATCTTGCTTAATAATCTTTAATCATTTATCAGTTTAGGGGAGTTACAAGTTTTAGTGCAAGGTTATAACGCTTAAGAGAATGAGTGCTTAGTTTTGAGTGCTAATAGGATGGTGTGATAACAGAGACTACCGAACCTTTGTTAAGGGGGGATTCAAGACTGAAACGAAAGCTTCATGCACCAAAATATAAATCCACATAAACAAATATAATTCAGATCTCTGTTAAAGGAGGAAATTTGGGTTTGCGCATTAGATTTAAATCTAGCTCAAGTCTATAGTTCCAGCATAATTTTAGTTTATGATTCTACACTTGTGGGATGAACAGGTTGGGAGGTCATCAACTGATCTCATTCCTCCATTTAAACTAATATTCTCTTATGTGTAATGAGCACTTGCAACTTCTTCGACCACTGACGATGCTTTCCACATCCGCACCATGGCCCTTATATTAGGGTTTCAATCATACACAAAACGATATGATTTCTACTGATCATTATCCATGTATGAGACATACTTGACTAACTCCATGAACCTAATTTCATACTCTTTCATAGTTTGGTTTCCCTTTGTTAGAGCATGAAATACTTCTACCCGATGTTCCTCATAGTAAGAAGGAAAATATTTCTCCATAACCTTTCCTCAAAAATCTCCCAAGAGACGATGTCTAGATTAATGTAAACTTCCTCTCCATATTACCCCACCAGTTAAAGGCACTATCTCTCAACTGAAATATCGCTATATTGTCCTTTTATGTGGAAGCATAGTCTCTCAAGGTGAACTTCTCATCATTCCTTCCAACCATGCTTATGCACGTTCACTTGCATGAACCCTGACAAACTCTGGGAGTTTGATTTTCTGTAGTTCTCTGGTGATGTTCCATGGTGGAGGTCCTGTCTCTGAGTCCCTTGACCCTTATGGGTACCCACTCCTGATAGAAGGGGCTCTACTTCCATATATTTTAATTGGTGTCCCTTTAACATCTAACTGATAGCCTCCAAAGAGCACAATATGAAATCTAGCTCAGGCGATGGCAGTGTCGACATCGGTCTTCCTTGCAACAATTCCCACCGACCTCAATTTCCCCAAGTCCTAACCATCTTGAATAACTGAATCTGCATTCAACCAAAATTTTATCAAAAAGCGTTAGGGTATTCTAAGTCTTACTCCAACTTATACTTGCAAACATAGGGTTAGGCATGAGTTTCTTTATACTTTTTTGTAAACATACATTACTCCCATAAGGTTAGTGGCTTAAGGTCAAGTGTCAAAAACATCTAAGCTTGGTAACTTTGTTCAAGAATCCTAACAACTCTCTCACCTTGCTAGCTATGCTAGCGCTACATTGTATTCATCAATTACTCTAACTTACCTATTTAATCAAGCGTCTAACCCTTCCTTGTATCAATATCTCACACGCATATTAACCACCCTTATAATATTAATTATAATTCTGTTAATCTAATAAATTATCAATTTATTAATCATTAGAATTAATTTGCATAGATCAATTATCTATAGTTAATTAATCAACATTAATTAGTTAATCTTCCATTAAAATATAATAATAAATTAATAAATATAATATATATAAGGATTAATTCCATTAAAACATAATAATAAATCTACTAATTCATTGAACACTATAATACATATAAAAGGATTAATTGGTATTTGTTTGGTAAAAGGGGTAAACAAATATATGTATTGTTAATATTTAAGTCAAGGATTATAGTTGTTAATAAAATGGTTTATATATATTATAAGGGTTAAATTTATTCATGCTACACACCATGTCATATCTTGTATATATCCCTATCATGTTACATGTCCGCATGTCATTTTTGTTATTGTAATATTTTGTTATTCCTTCTTTGCTTCTATATGACAAATCTAGTAAATATAGGTTATTATATCACAAATTATTATTATTAGGATAGTATTATATAAAAAATAATTATTAATCTCTATAATTATAAAGATTATTCTTTATAATTATAGGCTATTAATTATTAATTTGCATAGCTACTCTCTATAATTATAGGTTATTTATATGATAATGTTTTTTACAATACTATTATAAAAATATTTATGAACTTATTAAAAAAAATAAAAAAATAAAATTGTTAATCCTTTATATTTATTTATTTTTACTACAGTGATAATCATCACTTATATTAATTTTGATAACAAGAAATAAAATATTATATATAATAATAAAATCAACTTAATCAAGCCCAAAGGGGTTGGATCCAATGGTGGAAAGCGAGGAGTTTTTCACCGTTGGGAAAGGTTCAATTCTCGTGAGGGCTTTACCTAGAGCCATGGGGACACCTTGAGGTAGTGGTCGAACATGTGGTTGCACCCAGAGATACTATAATAAATGGTATCGTGACCCGTGCACACATAAGTGGATCAAATCCCACCCCCATGTCCTTCAACTTTTTTTTTTTTAGTCCCCGAGGTGTAGGAAAGTCGGTGATGGAGTGTGTTGTTAAGCCACTCCGTGATGTTAAAGTCACCGGTTCGAAACCTGCGGGGACAAAAAATCCAACCATGTTAAGGGTTGGTGTGGTTCAGGCCGGGTGCGATCCCAGGGTGATTTTGACGGCTTATATGCCCCTGAGTCGTGGTTTCTCAAGCCACAGGTTAATCGCGTAGCCAACAAGTCCCGCACAAATTAACAAACAAAAAAAAAATCAACTTAATCAAATAAATTAAAATCAATAAATAAATAATAAGTAACACTTATATATATATATGTTTATAAATACGCTTATATATATGCTTATAAATACTAGTGTACATGTGCAAGGCATGTATGCATAGCTAGCACATACATAACTCATGCGTGTACTAATGGCAATAAGTAACACATCTATTTCAATTCTTGTATGATTCCAATACAATGACTAATGTAATTAACATCATAATGAATCAATAAACCATTTACAATATTAGAAAAATACTTCAATTATAATAATTTAGCACAAGGGAACATTTACCTAGATAATTGTAATTTCCTTAAGAATTTTTTTTTTAAGGACAAAGAGAAAACCAGACACTTATTCTATAAGCTTAAAACCCCACACACTCTCAAATACTTCTAACACCCTACCTCCATAACCTACTTCCATATGCTCTCCCTATCCTTCCTCTACTAGACTATCCTCGAGTGTCAACTATATTTACCTAACTCTAGATAGAACCTGTAAGTGGAAGTTTCAACTACCTTTACCAAGCTTACTCAACAAGAAATTGGAAGTCATCATCACATGTCTAGGGGAGTGTGACCTAACACTGTCCTCCCATGACTCCATGTTTCATAGGATACACGGTGGTAAATGATTCCACCCCTCCTAATAGAACTAGGGTCAACACACTGTCATGGACCATACAATGGCATTATGTTGCTGGGAATTTTTTCATCGTATATTTAGTTTCACACAGTCTTTCTACCTCAAAAACCTACACTTTCCCAAATTTCATAGAAATGCATTAGAACCAACATAAATTAACATACAAAGATTCATACCATATTTTTTCGCAGTCGATGCTCACGACATCAACCATTTATTATCATCATCCTTTGGATATTTCATGGCCCATTAATCTATAGGTTAGTTATAATGCATACTCATGTATATTCATACACTATTAAAATGTAATTGCATTTAACTATATCATTAACTCATTAACCTTGTGCCGACATCTTTCAAATTCAAATTTTCAAGATAGAAATAGATTGCATAATATCCATCATAAATCACATAACGATAAACATTCATAGTATTTACATTCACATAGATCCATATGTCCAAAATTTAAAGTGTATAGTGTTCCACAGATAATAAGCAAATAAATATATGACTAGACCCTAAGTAATTATAGATGTGTAATTCAAAATGAAATTACATGCACCCATCCCTCCGGAAAAATAGTCTCAAGGTTGTGGTAAAAAATGTGAGGAATGATCTCATTGTAAGGTCTCTACATCCTCCCAGGTAGCATATCCCTGGCTATACTTTTACCACTGGACCTTAACTTGGTCTACCGAATGGTTCTTGATTTATCATACCCTACAGTCCAATATGTGTAATGGTTTGACCATGATGGTTCTCGTGTCTGAGACCTGCAATTCCTTCCAATTTAGTTTTTGAGATTCGTCAACAACATTATGTCGTAGAATAGATACATGAAAAACATCATGAGTTTTATGCACGTGGGATGGTAGTACGAGGTGATAGTAAATGGGTCCAATTCTCTCTTGAATTTTAAATGGTGCTATAAATCACTTTCCCTTTCCCACACTGAATGGTACTCTTATTAGGTCTAATATGAATGAAAATGTGATCTCCTACTTAACAACTTCGGTCAATCCTATATGCATTAGTATAAATTTTATGTCTATCTTGTGCCTTCTTTAATTGTGTTATGATCTGAATCACTTGCTCCTCCATCTCTTCAATCAATTGTGGCCCTACTATCACTCAATCTTCCAACCTTTCCCAACTCAATGGTGTTTTTCATGGCCTTCCATAAAGAGCTTGATAAGGAGACATCCTAATTGAGTTGTGAAAACCGTTATTGTAGGCAAACTCTACAAAAGGTAGGTACTTATCCTGATGTGTTTGATTATCCATAACATACATCCTAATCATGTCTTCCATAACTTGATTTAATATTTCAATTTTCCCATCCATTTCAGGATAATACTTTGTGCTCAAGTTGAACTGAGTCCCTAATGTTGACTGTAAACTTGTCCAAAACCTACAGGTAAACCGAGACTCCCTTTCTGAAATGATCTTGTTAGGTAACCCATAAAGATATATAACTTAACTTATAAAAATATGTGCCACGTCAATGACATCATAAATGTCTCTAACTAGAATAAAATGTGAGCTCTTGGTCAACTTATCAACTATAACAAGAATGGAAATATGCCTCTCCAATGAGTGGATATCCTACAATAAAAAACATAGAAATGACTTCCTACTTGGACATAGGAACAACATGTGGTTTTAGGAGACCTGTGAGGTGATGATGATCAGACTTTACTTGTTGAAACTTGATAAACTTAGCAATGAAGTGGACTACATCATTCTTCATCCCTTCCCATAAGAAAAGATTCTTCATATCTACATACATTTTATTCACACCTGAATGCGCATAGTAAATTTCTCTATGGGATTCCTTGAGTATGATGCTTCAAATATTCTAACCCTAGGGTATGTACATCCTTCCCAGATATCTCAACAATCCTTTTTCTTCAAGGCTATATACTTAAAACTTGGATTGGAACTATCTCCCACGCTGGAGGGTTGAAGTAACCTTTAAATAACACTTATTTCCAGGAAGTTTCCCCGACACCTACTCCCTTGGATTAACCTTTAAGCGTACCAATGAGAACATATGTGGCCTTCTTCTTAGGGCATATGCAACCACATTATCCTTTCCTTTGATGTATGAAATTCCAAAATCATACTCACTCATAAAATCACTCCATCACATCTACCTAGCATTGAGATCCCTTTGAGTGAATAGAGGCTTTAAGATTTCATGGTCCATATTGATCTCAAAGCTTCACCCAACTAGATAGTTCCTCCAAAGATTCATATCTAGCATTACAACTACCAAATCTAAATCATGAGTAGCATAAATATCCTAATGTTTCTTCAAGTGTCTTGATGCATACACTATCACTTCCCCATACTACATTAGCATGACCTCCAACCCTTGCTTTGAGGAATCTATGCATATTTTGAAATATTTATTCATATCTGACACTTATAGAATTGGCGCACTGGTCAGTATCTCTTAAGCTCATGAATGCATTGTTGCATTCATCTATCCATTCATACATGACTACCTTGCACTATAAGGTGATGATAGGTTTTTCTATCTTCAGTATTCCTTCTACAAACCTTCGATAATAACCAACTAGATCCATGAAGCTTCTCACCTCATGAGAATTTCTCCGCACTTCCCAATCCATTATGGACTTCAACTTTCCCGGGTCCATAGAAATTCCTTCTCCATAAATGATATGACCGAGATAGTGCATCTATTTCTAGAAGAAAGACAACTTCGAAAATTTTCCATACAAATTGCTCTTTATAAGGAATGATTATACCACTTTCAAGTGTTCCTTGTGTTCTCTTTCTTTCTTGGAATAGATGAGGGTATAATCTAGAAATATCTACACAAAGAGGTATAAGTACTTTCATAATACACCATTCATGAGGCTCATGAATACCACTGGTGCATTGGTCAAACCAAAAGGTAGTACAAATGAACTTTTAATGTCCAGACCAAGTTCGAAAGGAAGTTTGAGGAACATATCTTTCCTTAATACTTAACTAGTGATACCCTCATCGCAGATCAATTTTTGAGAAACAAATTGCTCCTTTCATCTGATCAAAGAGATCGTATATCTGTGGTATCGGGTACCTATTATTCACTGTATCTCAGTTCAAGTCCTTGTAATCTATACATATCCATAAAAAACCATACTTCTTCTTAAGAAATATTATTAATGCACCCCAAGGTGAAAAACTAGGCCTTATCAGCCCTAAGTCCAGTGGTTTCTTCAACTACATCTGCAACTCACAAATTTCTAGATTTTTCATCCTATATGTTGTCTTGGAAATTGGTTGTGCACGATTTTTTAGCTTGATGGTAAACTCAAGCTCCCTCTAAAGAGACAACCCTGGAAACTCTTTCATAAAAACATCCTTAATTTTCGACAAAATTGGATATTGATGTCTATAGGGTTCCTTCCCTTCATTTACTTCTTCCAATACATATAATCGACAACCTTGCCTCATGCAATGTTTAACCTTCATTTTTTAGATAAATCATAGAGACACCTTACTCCATATATCATGTATCTCTAATGACCTTCCTTCATCATCTATGCAAATCATCCTCTTCACGAAACAATCTGCCATAGCTCGATGAGCTTATAACCAGTCCATCCCAATGATTAGATCATAAGTCCCTAGGGAAATGGCATACACCTTTAATGTAATAGTACACACTCCAAGGTCTACAAGGAAATTATCTACACTATCTCCTACCACATGTTTTTCCGCCACAACCATCTCGACTTGTTTAAAGTCACCGTGCTTATAGTCTACCAAACCAAGATTTTATAATGCAGATTATGAAATGAAACTATCTATAGCACCAAAATCAAACGAAATTTTAACATTCACATGATTTAGTGTACCTGACAAATCCACCACAATGGATTGATGTTTTTCCTAGCGGTTATTAACTGTTGCATAAATATGGTGGCTACTACTCTCTCTTCCCATTGGGATCTTTCCTTATCTATGCAAAAATCATAATTGAGACTCTAGATAGTCACGCTGGTAATGGGGCCCTCCACACCCCCAACACATAACACGAGGTGGAACATGCACATTTCTCTATGAAGGTCATTGAAATGAGTTCCTTCCCCTAAAACCCCTTCCCCTACTAACTTCTCCCTGAGAAGTCCGTGGACTTTCCTGTGCCTCTAGTGATTAGTGGGATGTTTCATTCACTACAATTGAAATACCTACTTCAAGCTCTCTAGATGCAACTCTATTTCCATAAGGAGGTGGCCTAGAGATTCCTCCCATGAAGAAGGTCCTAGGGACTTTTGCACAAATCTAGGATGTTGTGGAATAACTAATGATGCGGGAGAATTTTCACTCCTAAACAACTTAGTTTGACTAGACCTAAGGGGGTCTTGTATTTAATTGTTTAATTGTTGAAATTCCTATGTTTTATGGAATTCTATAAGGATGTGTAGGGTTGAGATTTGGTTGAGAATATATTATTGTAACTAGATTTTTATTGATTAATAAGATCTCGAGAATTGTGAGGATTTAGAGAGATATTAGGGGTAAGTTATATATATTTAGAGAAATTTGTGGATCTGAAGGATCCTAGGGATGGTAAGTAAGGATTTTATGGATCTGAACAAATTCTAGTTCATAATCCTTATTGTATAAATGTTGTAAGTAAAAAGGTATTAAGGGAGAGGCCATCGAACGAGGAAATCAAGCCATAGAATGATATTTTCAAGGACATCAGAGGAGAGAGGCCTTATGTAAACCTTATGTAAAGTATGTGTACAATTGAATAGTGGAATCACTATATTTCTAGTGTTATATGGAATTATTTGTTTGAATACCTTTGTGTATTTTTGTGTGTTTTAAATATCTGCAAGACTGAATGTTGGAGGAATTATAATTTAATAGTGAGAAGTTCTTTCCTAAATCATGTGTGTAGGTTTTGTATGAAGCGTTATTAAATCCTCATATTAGAGGAGAAATTGATCAAATCGACCATTGATCATCGTAGAGATCAATTGATGCAGGAGCATCGCCAACACATCAAGCGAGATAGCACGGAAGTAAGAGACAGTTGGACAAGCGCCAGCACAAATTTTGAAATTACCTTGAAGTTGTTGCACAATCTTAAATGAAGCCATTAAGAAGAAGCACACTTGTATAATGTAAACAGACCTTGAGCGATTTGCTCTCGTCCTTAGTAGGTAGAAGGCATTTAAAATAGTTAATGCAGGTAGATAGAATTTAATTCTAGAATAGACAGTTTTAGAGCACAAGAGAGAAACGGGATATAGACACCCTCATTGTGTATTGTATGATAGTAGTGAGCATAGAGAGGAAGAGCAAGAGCATGTAGAGAGTTGTGTAAGAACACCCATGTACAGATATTTGGATTAATAGAAAGAGTTTGATTCAAATTCATGGTTTCGTGTTTGTTCTCTGTGTATTGATGTTGAATGATATGCTCATGAATGTTTGCTTCCTGTTATACATTTTCTTTATATGTTGTGTATATGATTTCATGTTTGAGTTTGAAGTCTGAAAGGAAGTAGGAATGAGTCTCAATTATTTTTCTATCTGATCAAGGATTCTTGCAAGGAGTGCAGTCGAATTGTCCGTAAGGAGTGCGTTGACAAAGGGTTCAGATAGGGTAGTTTTTGTTCTCATCTCCGCAGAAGTGAAGGCAAGCACAGGAGCCGTGCAAGGAGTGCGTAGGCTGAGTGAAGTCTCAGGGTTGTGAATCTGAGCAAAGCATTTAGAGACTATTGCTACAGGTGTGCGTAGGGTCGAAGGAAATTCAGCACTTGGAAGTGTCTGAAGGTTGCCACAAGGAGTGTGTGCAAGAGTATTTTCTAAGGCTCGGAGTTATAAGAAAGCTCAGGAAGGATAAGGCTTTCAAAATTGTTGAAGGAAAGCGCAGGGAAGATATGGCTGGAAGTTTGTAAGAAGTGTCGTAATTTTTCACCGTAGGTGGACGAGTTTCGTGGAGGAACACTTGGTCACTCGCAGAAATCGCCAAGGAAGGACGGATGGTTGGAATTCTCTAAGGAGGATTCATGAATTTCCATGAGCCGTTAGATCTCGTGGAGGAGCAGGGGAGATATGGCGAAGTATTCCCAAAAGGTTCAAAGCTCAAGAGGGGTAGAACCATTTGATTCAAGCCATAAGAGTCGTCAGATTTACACAAGGATTCCACATCGGAGTTTCATGGGTTGAAGTCCTGTAAACCTTGCAACGGGAATCGCAAAATTACGAACCGTGATATCCCGAACCCCAAGAGGATTATGTGGGGCCACGGAGGAGTTAGCGAAGTGAAATATTTAACTCATTGCATCAAGATTTGCGATACCGTGAAATCTGAAATCCCGATAGAAGTGACGTGGCGTTGAAAAATAAAACTCGCAAGTGCATCAAAGTTTCAGTAAATCAGAATTCAGGAGTCAGTGAAACAAATTGTTCGACATCACGAGTGTCGAAATCATGATAGGGAAAATCCTGAGGGAAAAATGGAAACTCAATGTTGACTGTATCGGGATTCGGGGATTCGAGAGTCCAACGCTAGACCACTGACCTCGCGAAGTCACGAAGTTCGATCTCCCAAGTGTAAAGAGGGGATCCCGTGAGAGGTTATTGTGGGTGTAGATTTCCTGATAGGGAAATAGAAGAACTGGTTAGAGTTCTTCGGGCCGTGTGAAAGGAAATATCTTGTGTTGATGTGGACCTTCCGACCTGTGGGTTGTGGAGTGAGGGCGTCGACATCATTTTTGGTATCAGAGCACAAAAAGGTTCTTTGCTTTCTATAGAAAAGAAAAAAAGATAATTCACCATGCTGCCAAGGAGAAGGGACAAGCAAACACCCGATCCACCAGAGGATAGGGAAATGCCAACAAGAAGAGGCATGCATATGACAGATCCAGTCATGGAAAGAGAGATGCATGATCTACGAGCTAGACTCGAAGACATGGAGACAGCGCAAAGACGCACAGTCAGTGCGGGGGATCTTAGTGATTCTGAGAGTGAAATTGA
The DNA here is from genome assembly GCA_000966675.3 of Picea glauca. Lineage (NCBI taxonomy): Eukaryota > Viridiplantae > Streptophyta > Pinopsida > Pinales > Pinaceae > Picea > Picea glauca. The sequence continues at coordinate 124,664 of JZKD02S0090896.1, read as the reverse complement.
GGTTGAACATGAGGAAGAAGTTGTAGCTGAAGATGCATCAAACGAACGTTTGACCAGAGCTATTGCAAGGATGGGTGCAAGAGCAAAGATGGAAATTCTACTTTATGAGGGAAACTTGGATGCAGAGGAGCTTCTAGACTGGATTAGAGATCTAGACACATACTTCAACTATGAAGATGTCGAAGAGGACAAGAAAGTCAAGCATGTTGTCACTAGATTGAAGGTACATGTAGCATTGTGGTGGGATGAACTACAAGATGACAGACGCTACAAGGGCAAGAAAAAGATCAAGAGCTGGGGTAGAATGATTGCAAAGCTGAAGGCAAAATTCATTCCCAGGGATTATCAAATTACTCTATTTAGGAGAATGCAGAACCTGAGACAGAAGCTGATGACAATGAAAGAATAGACTGAGGAATTCTACAAACTGAACATCAGGGCAGGTCATCGGGAGAGCGATGATGAAAAAGTTTCCAGATACATGAATGGCCTGAGATATGATATCCAGGATGAGATGAGCATGGTAACCATATGAACGGCGGAAGATACTTATCAGATGCTTCTGAAAGCAGAAGAGAAGCTGAGCTGAAAGCAGAGTCAAAGAGGCCGAGGCAGAAGTCAGCCCAGAGGAAAATCAGTTGCCAAGGATGAATATCAGAAGCCCAAAGAGGACTGGAAGAAACCTTAGACTCGAACTGAGAGAGGTGGAACCTCACAGTGAGGGAAATATGTTGAACAAAGAGGGAAACATACTGAGCAGAGAGGAGATTATGTTGATAACAATACTTTTCCTTGTAGAGGAAGAGGAAGAGGTGGAGTAATAACATGCTTCACATGTGGAAAGAATGGGCACAAGTCTTACAAGTGTCCAGATAAAAAGAAGGAGATTGGAGAAGCTCACATCACCGAGGCACAGAGGCGGGATGTTGATGCGGAAGACGCTGGAGGTGAAAGATTGTTGATGATGCGAAAAGTCCTTTTGACACCTGAGAAGGAGGTGGAGAGTTCAGTTCAAAGGACCAAACTTTTTAGGACTGCTTGCAAGACCAAGGACAGGGTATGCAAGTTCATCGTAGATATTGGTAGCATGGATAATCTCGTTTCAACTGAGATGGTAGAGAAGCTGGAGCTGGAGACAATTGATCATCCAAGCCCATACAAAGTTTCGTGGCTATAAAAAAGACACCAGGTAACTTTCACTAAACAATGTTTAGTTGAATTTAAGATAGGAGGATATAATGATAAGATATTATGTGATGTCATTCCTATGGATGTTTGTCATCTATTGCTGGGTAGACCATGGCAATATGAYAGRAATGTGATTCATGATGGGAGAATGAACACATACACCCTAGAGAAGAATGGGAGGACACACATGTTGCTTCCAATTAAGGATAAGGAGGTGAAGCCGGAAGTAAGCAACATTGTACTTCTCATGAGTGGGAAGGAACTTCTTACAGAGGTTAAGAAGAAGGAAGATCCACAATTCATTGTGGTCAGAAAGCCAAGAATTGTTTTAACCAGCACCAGTGTGGATGATTTACCAGAACAAGTTCAGGAACTACTGGAAGATTTCACTGATATAGTAGTGGATGAATTACCTCGTTCATTGCCACTGATTAGAAGTGTGGGTCATCATATTGATCTCATACCAGGGGCCAGTTTACCAAACAAAGCCGCGTACAGATTGACGTCACAAGAGAATGAAGAAGTTAAGAGGCAAGTCCAGGATTTGTTGGACAAAGGTTTGGTCAGGGAGAGCTTGAGTCCATGTGTTGTTCCAATAGTACTCAGTCCGAAGAAAGACGGAGGTTGGAGGATGTGTACTGACTCGAGGGCGATCAACAAGATAACCATCAGGTACAGATTTCCATTGCCAAGGATGGATGATCTTATGGATTTCTTGAGTGGAGCAAAATATTTTTCAAAGACTGATTTGAAGAGAGGTTATCATCAGATCCGCATGAGAGAAGGTGATGAATGGAAGAGAGCATTCAAAACCAACGAAGGGTTGTATGAATGGCTTGTTATGTTGTTTGGCTTAACAAATGCGTCGAGTACCTTCATGAGGTTGTTGAACAAAATCCTCAGGGAGTTCATCGGAAAATTTGTTATTGTGTATTTGGATGACATACTGGTTTACAGTAAAACAGTGGCAGAGCATCTGAAGCATTTGGCTATAGTGATGCAGAAGCTACAGCAGGAGAAGTTGTTGATAAACATGAAGAAATCCTCATTCATGAAGACAAATATCATTTATTTGGGGTTTGTTATTTATGCAAATGATTTGAGGATGGATCCAGATAAGATGGAGGTAATCAAGAATTGGCCATCACCGAAGAATATCTTTGAGGTGAGAAGTTTTCACGGATTAGCTAGTTTCTATCAAAATTTCATCAAGAATTTTAGTGGAATTAGCGCAACGATGATGGACACGGTGAAGAAAAGACATAAATATTTTCATTGGACAGAAGAGGCTGAGAAAAGTTTTAATATGTTGAAGAGGAAGATCACGGAACAACCAGTTCTGGTGTTGTCAGATTTCTAGAAAACATTTCAGGTGAAATGTGATGCAAGTGGATTTGCAATCGAGGCAGTCTTAAGTCAAGAAGACAGGCTGATAGCATATTTCAACGAGAAGTTGAATGAAGCGAAAGTAAAATACTCCACTTATGATAAGGAGTTTTATGCTATCATTCAGGCATTGAAGAAATGGAGGCATTACTTAATTCCCAAAGAGTTTGTCTTGTACAGTGATAATCATGCATTGCAGTTTGTGACTCAATAGGAAAATTTGAATCAGAGACATGTCAAATGGGTTGAGTATATGCAGAATTTCACTTTTGTGATTAAACATATTTCTGGTACTGCTAACAAAGTGGTTGATGCTTTGAGCAGGAAGTGTTTGTTGTTGCAGGAGTTCAAAGTCAAAACGTTGGGTTTTGATGATCTCAGGAACATGTATGAAGATGATCAGGATTTTAAGGAGGCGTATGAAGCAGCTGAGAATCCAATTCTCAGGGATAGAAGCCAGTGGATAGAATACATGATCCAGGAAGGATTATTGTTTAGAGGTAATCAACTTTGTATTCCAAAATGCTCCATGAGGGAGAATCTACTGAAGGAGAAACACAGTGGAGGATTGGCAGGGCACTTTGGTCACAACAAGACGTTCGCGAAGTTGAATGAGTCATATTTTTGGCCGCGAATGCGAGAAGACGTCAAGATATTTGTGGACAAATGCAAAATTTGCCAGCATTCAAAGGGCAGAAAACAAAATGCAGGGTTTTATCAACCATTGCCCATACCAAAGAGGCCATGGGATGAAATTAGCATGGATTTTGTATTGGGGTTGCCAAAAGCACAAAGAGGTTGTGATTCAGTCTTTGTGGTGGTGGATAGATTTTCCAAGATGGCCCACTTCATTCCATGTCAGAAGACCAGTGACGCAACTCACATTGCAAATCTTTTTTTCAAAGAGGTCATTCGACTTCATGGATTTCCAAGGAGTATAGTTTTGGATAGAGATGCTAAATTCATAGGGCATTTTTGGAGAACCTTATGGAAGAAGAGGGGAACTAACTTGTCATTTAGTTTGGCTTATCAGCCTCATACAGATGGATAGATAGAAGTGGTAAACATAAGTCTGGGAGACTTGATGAGAAGCTTGGTGATAGAACACCACAGCCAGTGGGACCACATATTACCACAGGAAGAATTTGCTTATAATGACTCAGTTAACAGGAGCATAGGATAGAGTCCATTTAAGATTGTCTATGGCATGCAGTTGAGGGGAATTTTTGAATTGAGGGATTCAGAACAGACTACGACTAGGAGTGCTAGTGCAGAATATTTCACAGAGGCGATGAAGGAACTTCACAACCAGGTGAAGGAGCGATTACAGAATTCAAGCCAGGAGTATAAGCGCAGAGCCGATCAGCACAAGAGACAACTTCAGTTTGAGGTTGGTGACTTGATTCTGGCACATTTGAGAAGAGAAAGGTTCCCGAGAGGAACGTATAACAAATTGAAGATGAAGAAAATCGGACCATGTAGGGTCTTGAAGAATTTGGGGCGAATTTTTACGAGATTGAATTACACGATGGGATCGAAATTTCTTCGATATTAAATATCTCAGATTTGTACCCATATAGGGCTGGGGAAGCAGGAGAAAAACCTGAATAGCCAGTGATCCAGTGGAAAAATCATATGCCAGTTGCAGATAAGCCACAGATGGAGTGCATACTGGATAAAAGAGTGAGTAAGAGGACCAGGCAAAAGCAATACTTTGAGTATCTGGTCAAATGGAAGAACCACCCAATTGAAGATGCCAGCTGGGAGACTGAAGCAAAGATTTAGAAGCATGGATGAACTGTGCATGAGCTCATGGATAGGAGCCCATGAAAAAATTTCAAGCGAGGGAGTATGATGTAGGAGCATCGCCAACACATCAATTGAGCCAATGCAGAAGCAAGAGACAGCTGGACAAGCACCAGCACAAATTTTGAAATTACCTTGAAGTTGTTGCACAATCTTAAATGAAGCCATTAAGAAGAAGCACGGTTGTATAATGTAAATGGACCTTGAGCAATTTTCTCTTGTCCCTAGTAGGTAGAAGGCATTTAAAATAGTTAATGCAGGTAGATAGAATTTAATTCTAGAATAGACAGTTTTAGAGCGAAAGAGGGAAACGGGATATAGACACCCTCATTGTGTATTGTATGATAGTAGTGAGCATAGAGAGGAAGAGAAAGAGCATGCAAAGAGTTGTGTAAGCACACCCATGTATAGATATTTGGATTAATAGAAAGAGTTTGATTCAAATTCATGGTTTCGTGTTTGTTCTCTGTGTATTGATGTTGAATGATATGCTCATGAATGTTTTCTTCTTGTTATACATTTGCTTTATATGTTGTGTATATGATTTCATGTTTGGGTTTGAAGTTTGAAAGGAAGTAGGAATGAGTCTCAATTTTTTCTCTATCTGAACAAGGATTCCTACAAGGAGTGCAGTCGAATTGTCCGCAAGGAGTGTGTTGACAAAGGGTTCAGATAGGGTAGCTTTTGTTCTCATCTCCACAGAAGTGCAAGCAGGCACAGTAGCCGTGCAAGGAGTGTGCAAGATGAGCAAAGTCTCAGGGTTGTGAATTTGATCAAAGCATTTAGAGACTGTTGTTGCAGGTGTGTGTAGGGTCAAAAAAAATTCAGCACTTGGAAGTGTCTAAAGGTTTCTGCAAGGAGTGCACGCAAGAGTCTTTTCTAAGGCTCAGAGTTATAAGAAAGATCAGGAAGGATAAGGCCTTCGAAATTGTTGAAGGACAACGCAGGGAAGATGTGACTAGAATTTTGTAAGAAGTGTCGTAAGTTTGCGTCGTAGGTGGACGAGTTTCGTGGAGGAACACTTGGTCACTCACAGAAATCGCCAAGGAAGGATGGACGGTCGGAATTCTATGAGGATGATTCGCGAATTTTCGTGAGCCGTTAGATCTCGTGGAGGAGCAGGGGAGATACGATGAAGTATTCCCAAAAGGTTCAAAGCTCAAGAGGGGTAGAACCGTTTGATCTGAGCCATAAGGGTCGTCGGTTTTACACAGGGATTCCACATCCGAGTTTTGGGGGTTGAAGTCATGTAAACCTTGCAACGGGAATCGCGAAATCACGAACCGTCATATCCCGAGACCCAAGAGGATTGTGTGGGGCCACGGGAGAGTTAGCGAAGTGGACAGGTGGCATGATGTTTCAGAGTTTCGTGGAGTGAAATCGCGAACTCATCGCATCATTATTCGCGATACCGTGAAATCCAAAATCCCGATAGAAGTGACATGGCGTTGAAAAATCAAACTCGTGAGCGCATCGGAGTTTCAGTAAATTGGGATTC
>JZKD02S0090896.1:93003-103178 GCA_000966675.3 Picea glauca | reverse complement strand
TGTTAATAGCTTTATTGTTTTCTTTCTAACCTTTTACCATACAGCTGTCATGCCCAGCAGAGCCCAACTGGGCATGTAAGCACTCACTTTTTGCTCACACAGCGACGAGAAGAGTTCAAACACCAAGATTGTCAGCAAGTTAAGGCCGAGCACCAGCATCCAGCTGGCCTATTACAGCCATTACCAGTACCAGAATGGAAATGGGAGACCATATCGTTGGACATTATAACAGGTTTGCCTAAAACTCAAAAACAAAATGATTCTATCATGGATGTAATCGATAAACTCAGTAAGTCTGAACACTTTATTCCTGTAAAGTCTACTTTTAAAGCTATAAATATTACTGAAATATTCATGAAAGAAATTTTTAGACTGCATGGTATTCCTAAAATGGTGATTTCAGATAGAGACGTAAAATTCACATTCGCTTTTTGGAAGGAATTGTTTGCAGGGATAAATACTAATTTGAATTTCAGTATGAGTTATCACCCACAAACAGATGGACAGATCGAGAGGACAAACCAAATCATGGAGGATATTCTCCGCATGTACGTAAGAACAAAACCAAACAAGTGGGAAGACTATCTGCACTTGGTAGAATTTGCGTATAACAATGGGTACCAAACATCGACCAAGTTGAGCCCTTTCGAAATACTGTACAACAAAAAATGTATGACTCCAATTAGCTGGGATAACCTGGCTGACAGGCTCATGGTTGGACTAGAGATGCTCCAAGAAATGGAGAACATGGTGAGAAAAGTACAATAGAACTTGAAAGAAGCACAAGATAGACAAAAGAGCTATGCAGATCAGAAAAGAAGACACATGGAATTCCAAGTAGGGGACCATGTTTATTTGAAGGTCAAAGCCCAAAAAATCTCATTGAAGTTAGGAAACTGTGCCAATATGGCACCCAGGTTTTGTGGGCCCTTCGAGATATTAACTCGAATTGGACTCGTAGCATATCAACTCCCACTCCAATCTAATCTAAAAATTCATAATGTATTTCATGTTTCTTTGTTAAAAACATATATTCATTACCCTACTCATATGATTGATTGGAATTTGGTACAGGTGGAACTCGAAGGCGATTTCCAGGTGGAACCCCTACATATTCTGGACCGGAGAGAAATAGCACTTCGGAACGGAGCCGTCGCTCAGGTAAAGGTGCAATGGAAGCACTTTAGTCCTGAGGAGGCCACTTGGGAGTTGGAAGGAGATTTGTAGAGATCTCATTCAATCTTGTTCCAATAAAGGAACGATCACTGAGGACAGTGTTTTATTGAAGGGGGAAAGGATGTGACATCCCAAAATAAAGTATTTTTGAAATTTAAATTTGTTGGAAAATTATTTCATTTTTAGTAAATTCGAATTTGGAAATTTTTTGCCTTTTATGGAAATTTCGAATTTCGAATTTAATAATCGTAATTAATTGTTATGAATGTTGGGCAGAGATATGATTTGACCCAACTAACTATATGACTATGACACTTGTATGAAAAAAGAATATTTTATATTGATTACAGGAGGACAAATGGAACAACCATGTTAAAAATCAACTAACCATGACTCCATGAGTGGGGAACCTATTGGAACTACCTCTAGGCTGATTATTACAAGTGGAAAATCAGAGATTTGGCCATTGGCAGCCCCTAGAAATTGGGGATTTAGAAAGATGTGAAAATTCCCAAGGGAGGGAAAAGACCTAGGCAAAAAGATTTTTTTTTATGAATAAATAGCATATGTGAGGAGGCACGACACTGCCAAGTATGATGGGAAAGGAGACTATTGATTTTTCCCTTGCTTTTATGAACACTACAGAGTGAGTGTGAGACAATAAGAATCTGTGGAAAGTGAAAGACATTGCTGAGGAGGAGTCTTATAAATTCTCCCTCATGGATTCATGGTCGGGCTAGGATATGTAAACATTTCCCTGCTCTGTTCTTGGATGTTTTGTGTGTAACTGATATTATGCATCTAATTGTACTAAGTTGAAATAATTTTTCCATGGATGACATCTATTTGTGGTATGAAATTTACAATCACAGTCTAAATTCTGGAGTGGTCCATCTTGAAATCTAGAATACTAGGCAAAATTATCTGTATACGATTTGAACTAAAGAGAGCAGATCCATCTACAGGATATGTTTAAATCTGAAGTCGAAATGCTAGTTAGGATGATCTGTGCATTAATATGCTTGAAGAGAACTAATCTGTATAGGTATAGGTTTATTTCTATGACTGAGATATTAAATAGATCTAACTTTGAGCAATTGGAGTTGGGTAAATCTGTACCTAAAAGAAACATTTAGATGTATCGCTAGAGTTAAAATTCAGAACAATCGTGCCCCTTAATGAAGACTTCCTTTCTAATACATTTAAGAATTGAAGATAAATATGGGACAACAAGAAGCTTATGGATCACTTGTGTATTTATATATTATACATATATATATATATTGAAAACCGTAAACCGGAAGTAAACTATCTACATCAGAAAGGTTGATATGATATATGTCTTTTTCTTGTATTATATGAATTTTACTGATCAATCGTATGCACCAACAACATGCAAATGAGATACTAGATGTGTAAAGAATGGAAAATTTTTGAAAGTTAAAGAAATCTGGAAAAAAAAACCTTTTTATTTATCAGACGCTAAAATCGAAAGTACAATCATGGGAATTGACATCTATCATAAGATTTTATGCATTCTACATTCCAAGAGTGGTGTACCCTTTCCACAGTCAAAATCCTATGGGAGATTAGAAATTGGCGTAACCCTTAAGGAGATCTGGAACAAATTTTCAGGAGTATTAGATTCATATTTTTGGTAGTGCAGTCTCACAGTCATGGGTCAAACATTAAAACTATAGAAGCCTTGACTTCAACAATACAGAATGATTACGCTGGGAAAACTTAAGTTAATGCAGACATTTTTATAGTACGCACATAACCACGCATACTTCAAGAGTCTATACATATAACCACAACCACAAGACTTACTCTAAATGAAAACAATTTAATCAACAACTGACACAAGTACAGATTGCATTAAAATCGATTCACTGTATATTCTACCTCTATCACATTTCCCAATATAGATTATGTCTGGAATATATGTATGCAGAGACTAAAAACACACCTCAATAAATAAATAAATTTACAATGCTTGTTTAAAAATTCTGTACATCTAATGATTTGGTATCAGTCGTATGCCAAGAACGCCAGGGTAATAACCCAACACCACTAGGTCTTTTCTAGATCTTTCAAGAGTTCTCTTAATAGACACCAGATTACCTTTCTGAGTAGGACCCGATTTAGATCCAGTGCCATATTCCACTTCAACCTACAAAAGAAGAGAAGCATTCAGTTAGTCATGGAATATAGGTCTCACCGAACTTGAATTATTTCTTTTATCAAACATACAAGATAATGATTGGGTGTAATTTTTCACTTATCTTCGATTCGACATAGGTAGGCTTCCATTCTGAATAGAAACCTTTGTTAGACTGAAAGGGGAGGAGAGATCGCAATCAAGCTAATGGGTACCCTCGCATCAAACAGGGCCCCACCATTAGTTATAGTATCCAATATAAAGAGATGGGTTTACAAGCAATGCGCTTTCATAAAAGTACAGGAATTCCGACATCGAATCGAGTAAACATCAAACAAAGGGAGAATTTCATACAGTTATACAGATGAATAGACAATTTGCAGAAAAATATTTATATTAAACATGATTTTCATGAGCCTATACACTGATAGTATGAGGATACCTATTATCTTAAAAAAAAACACAGGAACATGTTTAAAAGAAAAGAAAATTTTAATTTAAACCATGGAGTAAGATGCATACCCTCCTCCCAATGGTCAAACCATGGTGTGGACCATACATAACCCGCAAACCATTGTCTGTGGAATGATATAGGAATTTTAACCCAAGAGGTATCGCTAATTTAGGTTCCATAGGAAGAATTTATGAATGGTTATCCATTCTCCTCAGTGGGGTTATGGTTTTTAGTCAGGACAGGGTATAGTCAAAGAACTCATCGAGGTGGGTATACAGAGCCAGGATAAGGAAATGATATTTATTCGTTATATAGAGAATACCCAAGTACGACAGAGATCATTGTCCAAACCAACCATCTATCAGTTCGCTAACCTCGAAAAAACTAAAATGCATTATAGTATGGCTTCCCCAAAACAATGATACAACATAGCGCAAGTGGGAATGATAAGCATAAAAGCACACTGCTTAGGAATAACCCTCGTAATCCCCCAAGGAAACAAGAGAACGAAAGGTGGGAGTGCGACAAGAAGAGCTATCTACCCGTCACGAGGAAAACCAGAATGCCTATGTTGAGTTTCAGTAACGAGGAAGTAATTTAATAACAGTCAAATGTTATAGTGAAAGCACGAATCTTACTAGGAGGTTTGATGAAAGATATCGCCTCCATCATGGAAGTTCCCCAGTTTTCCTTCGACAACATTTCAGAGTCGCAAAACCAAATCCTCTCTGAATCTACTCGTTACCGAAATGAACCGCCATAATCCAAAGAAAAACTTTACCGCATAGATTAAATGTCGTTGGTACGAAGGAAGGGTCGGCTATGTGAAGAAGGGAACTTGGTGCATCCATAGTGGACGAAGGGTCAGGTGATGGCCTTGACTCGCACACATCAGGGTCGATTAATGGCCTGGTCAGGGTTTAACTCTCGAATGACTTGTTCCTGCCAGTTCAATTAATGGGTTACGGATGAAAGAAGCGTTTGTGAGTTTAAGGTAATATTTAACCCTAACCAACACCAACCTCATTAAGGTAATTTTTAGTCAGAATTTCATATGGAATAGGTGGAGTCAACGAACATCTAGCACGTGTTGTTGGTTTTCAAATAATCATTATATCTATATTAAACTAGGAAGTACTTACCCCATCCACTTCCTTACTAATTCAAGTATTTCACAGAGGGTATAACCTGCCCCTTTACCTTTATTCTTCTTACATGGCTCCTTTTATCAAGAGGTTAAGGTTACACATAGGGATTAGGGATATAAGTCCCAAATTCCTTCATAGTGGTAAGCGAAACTATATGGATATATAATTTTTATATCGGTATGAAAGTAAACATAGTCTGCAGGACTATAAGTTAGTGGTGGAGCGTGGAGTAAGCACAACTTGAAATAATGTTTCCAAAGGTTAAATTGGGTAGAAAATTTAATCAACGTCAGCCAGGACCCCTTTTTCTTTTAATGACGAACCCATTCAAAGGTGAATGCATAAAGTAAGATTTTTTTTTTTATTTGATAGTTTGAGGTTTATTACAACTTCCAGTTGAGATTGGAAGTAATTGAAGAGAAAAAATTAAGTTCTTAGAAGAAAGTGAGAAGGTGCGGAAGCCATAAAAGAGCAGAAGTGTTCAAAGGGTTCTAGGAAAAAGAACTAGAAGAATACCAAGAGGTCAAGCTCAGAAGGAAGATTGAGTTGGTATTAGGTAGAAAATGAGGAGACTTGTTATAGGGGCTTGATGCAGATAATAGTGAAAAAGGTGACGTTCACGAAGGAGGAAGGAATAATTGTACTAATAGTCATGATAAAGGTTCAAAGAGATGCCACAATAGAGAAAATAAATATGCCAAAGAAAATTACATAAGGAATGGGATGATTCAACAGGAGCTTGACAAATAATTGGTTGAGTTAAGAGTACAACTCTCAGTTACATGACACAATTGTTTCCAGAGAGGGAGAGAGACTAGAGATGGATTTGGAATGTGAAGAAGATATTTAAGTGGCATGTGATGAGATTTTTTTCTAGAAAGCCGAGGAAAATATTGAAGATCTTGAAGCACAAGTTGAGTTCTTTACTGAACAAGGAGAAACTTAGAGGAGATGAGTTTAGACAGAGGTCACTGGAAGAGGAGGAAGTTAAATTTTGTGAACCAAAGAAATTGTTATTGATTACAGAGGATGATGGTGGAGATATTGATGTGAGACCTGTTGAGAGTGTCATTAACTGTCAATAAATTTCAGATCAACATGAGGATGTGTTGGAAGAGGAATTAAATGAGGCTAGAAAGCATTATGTTTTTTAATATGATAATTTGGATATGATTGCAGGTTGTGCAAGGGAAGAATCTGAACAGACATCGAGAACCATCATAAAGAGTGAAGGAGGTGGAGATATGCTTTCTAAAATCATAACAACATAATAAAATCAGAATTTTGTTGTGATGGAAGATGATATGTTATCTCATAAAGGTAATCAAGGTGGAGACTACAAACAACAGGTAAATCAAATGGCTGAAGAAGCAGATGCTCCTGAAAGTCTGATAAGGTGCTCAGACCAACACAAGAGGATGACTTCAGGACAATAAGATGAGAGACTTGATGTTGCACTAGAGTAGAGCAAGATGATGATAGAAGCATCATCAAAGACCTAAGAGTCTCATGGTTTTAAAACTGATTATTGGTGTATGTATGCAGCTTATGAACACAACCACAAATAAAATAAAGTAGTTGGAGACAAACATTTAGATACAATGTTGAGAGATTTTGAAGGAGAGCTAAGGATGTTGGAAGACTAGTTGATCAATTCCAAGATTAATAAATAGGATTGCATAATAGTTGCAAGGACAAAATTGAAGGGAGAAGAAGACATGCAATAGTAGGTCAACAACAACAATAATTTTTAGAGCACATACCATCAAGAAGATAGATTGGACATGGAGATTGAGGAGATGAGAATGTTGACGATGCAAGAGTCCAAGAGGAGGGAAAAAGAAGTAAGGAGGACATTAAAAAAAAAAGTGCAAGTTATTTTAACAATTTGCATCAACAAAGAAAATGGGGTATTGCAACATCATGTGTGGGATCTAGGGAAGTCGCAGGCAACAAAAAAGCAATAACAAGGCAAGAAGGCAAGTAAGAAACAATATAAAGTTTGGGATCTTGGAGGAATGAAGAAATGAAGACTCATGATCAGAAGATCATGAACATTTTTGTTCCTTGGGTGTCTAATGCAAGAGATTTTTTCCTCCTAATCAACTTAGTTTGACTAGACCTAAGGGGGTCTTGAATTTAATTGTTTAATTGTTGAAATTCTTATGTTTTATGGAATTCTAGAAGGATGTGTAGTGTTGAGATTTGGTTGAGAATATATGATTGTAACTAGATTTTTCTTGATTAAGAATATCTCGAGAGTTGTGAGGATTTAGAGAGATATTAGGGGTAAGTTATAGATATCTTGGGAAATTTGCGGATCTGAAGGATCCTAGGGACTATAAGTGAGGATTATATGTATCTAAACAAATTCTAGTTCAAAATCGTTATTATATATTTTTGTTGTAAGAAAAAATACATTAGAGGAGAGGCCATCCATCAAGGAAATTAGGCTAAAGCATGAGATTTGCAAGGTCATCAAAGGAGAGCGGCCTTATGTAAACATTATGTAGAGTATGTGTACAATTGAATAGTGGAATCAATCTATTTCGAGTGTTATATGGAATTGTCTGTTTGAAGACCTTTGTGTATTATTGTGTGTGTTAAATCTATGCAAGATTGAATGTTGTAGGTGTTATAATTGAATAGTGAGAAGTTCCTTCTTAAATTGTGTGTGTAGGTTCTAGATGCAACGTGATTAAATCCTCATATTAGAGGAAAAAATGATCAACTCCACCATCAATCATCGTAGAGATCGATGTCCTCAATGAAATAACAAGTCAATGCAATCCTTAATTGAATCAACCTAGAGTCTGTGTGCAAAAGAGAACCAGTGGTAGAATCCCCTTGCAGGTGAGAAGAAACAGTGGTCATCCGATCAAGACTAAGAATCAAGTCTGGTTGTTTATCGATCGGACCAAGCCTGAGTTTTGTGTCTTAAGGAATGAATGGTCAATATTAGATCTGAAGCAAATGCTTACCTAGATCGATGACATGTATTGTTTAGAGCTATCAGAGTTTGTATTATCGACGTGTAGAGTTAGAGGGATAATTTGATAGAGTGTAGTGCGATCAATGATGAGGATCGACTGGAGGATATAGATCAACCTCCAAAATGATTTCTAAGATCGGAGCCAAAGTGACAACGTTAAGGATTTTGGAATTAAGCTTTCAAAGTTGTAGACTGGATAATACTTCGATGAAGGACTCCGATCAATGGTTTAGATTGATTCTAGGTGGAAAAATAAAGTGTTCCTAAAGTGGAAAGGTGGCATCAATGAATGTGAAGTGGACACATGGTAGTGAGTCACACGAATGAGGAAGTGACACATAGTAGTTGGATCCACGAGTGTAAAAGTGACACATGGTAGGAACATGCAAGTTGACCGATGAAGACCTAGTGCAGGAGGAGAGAAAGTTGAAGAGTTGTGGATTGTATATCTTAATGATCGATGGTGGAAGATGTTCTAGTAGTCAGAGGCCGAAGGAGTGCATAGTGGGAGAGAAATCTAACAGGAGAAATCTGAGCAAAGGCTACAATTACATGGAGGAATAGATCAATGGTGGAAATTGCGCAAGTGTTTGGGGTCTGAAAGGAGAGGCGTTTCATTGGGGTCTGATTTCACACTCTGATGAGAAATAAAGATTGTTAATTTTGTGAGGATCAATAATGAAGAGTGAAAGATGAATTAATCCCTAACAATTTTAGTTGTGGTTATGGTGCACGGTCACCAGACGAGTGAAATAAGTTGGCAATTGGAGTTTTAGTGCAAGGTTATAATGCTTAAGAGAATGAGCATTTAGTTTTGAGTGCTAATAGACTGTTGTGATAACAGACTACCAAACCTCTGTTAAGGGGGGATTCGAGACCGAAACGAAAGCTTCATGCACCAAAATATAAAGCCACATAAACAAAGATAATTCAGATCTCTGTTAAAGGAGGAAATTTGGGTTTGCGCATTAGATTTAAACTTGGCTCAAGTCTGTAGCTGCGGCATAATTTTAGTTTATGATTCTACACCTGTGGTATGAACAGGTTGGGACGTCATCAACTACTCTCATTCCTCCATTTAAACCTATATTCTCTTATGTGTAACGAGCACTTGCAACTTCTTCGACCACTGACGATGCTTTCCACATCTACACCGTGGCCCTTATATTAGGGTTTCAATCGTACACAAAACAATCAGATTTCTACTGATCAGTATCCATGTATGAGACGTACTTGACTAACTCCATGAAACTAATTTCATACTCTTTCACAATTTGGTTTCACTTAGTTAGAGCATGAAATGCTCCTACCCAATGTTCCTCATAGTAAGCAAGAAAATGATTCTCCATAACCTTTCCTCAAAAAGCTCCCAAGAGACGATATCTAGATTAAGGTACAACTTCCTCTCCATATTACCCAACTAGTTAAAGGCACTATCTCTCAGTTGAAATATCGCTATATTGGCCTTTTATGTGGAATCATTGTCTCTAAAGGTGAAACTTCTCGTCATTCCTTCCAGCCATTCCTATGCACGTTCACTTGCATTACCCTGACAAACTCTAGGAGTTTGATTTTCTGTAGTTCTTTGGTGATGTTCCATGGTGGAGGTCCTTTATTTGAGTCCTTGACCCTTATGGGTTACCCATTGCTGATGGAAGGGGATCCACTTCCACATATTTTGATTGGTGTCCCTTTAACGTCTCATTGATAGCCTCCAGAGAGCGCAATTTGAAAGCTAGCTCGAGCGATGGTGGTGGCAATATCGACATCGGTCTTCCTTGCAACAATTCCCCCTAACCTCATTTTCTCCAAGTCCTAACCATCTTGAATAACTGAATCTGCATTCAACCAAAATTTTATCAAAAAGTATTAGGGTATTCTAAGTCTTACTCCAACTTATACTTGCAAACATAGGGTTAGGCATGAGTTTCTTTATACTTGTCTGTAAACATACATTACTCCCATAAGGTAAGTGGCTTAAGGTCAAGTGTCAAAAACATCTAAGCTTCGTAACTTTGTTCAGGAATCCTAACAACTCTCTCACCTTGCTAGCTATGCTAGTGCTACACTGTATTCGTCAATTACTCTAACTTACATATTTGATCAAGCGTCTAACCCTTCTTTGTATCAATATGCGATACACATATTAACCACCCTTATAATATTAATTATAATTATGTTAATCTAATAAATTATCAATTTATTAATCATTAGAATTAATTTGCATAAATCAATTATCTATAG
>JZKD02S0090896.1:59986-70776 GCA_000966675.3 Picea glauca | reverse complement strand
TTATGTGTGCATTTATGTTGAGAGTATGACAAGTTGCAGCAGTTTATCACAACTTGTATGATGCAAGTTGCATGTGAATGCAATTCGTTTGAAGGCATTCTTGTTTGTTGCACAATTTCGCCAGGAGGATGTAAAAGATGGGTATGATGTTCACTTGTTACAGTCATATATATTTTTCATGTTCAACTCTTATGTAGCCACATATTTCGGGTTTTTGTACTTATGTTTGTACTGGAAGAAGAGTTGAAGAGTCATGCACATGCATGTTTTTTTGTGTATGTGTAAGCAGTGAACCTGGTGATAGTTCATCATGAATGTCGACTTGTCATTGGGAAGGTCGATATGTTTCAAATGAGTCTCGACTTGTGTCGATGTTGTCTTGACGACTATGTGTGTCGATCATGTTTTTCGACTTATGTTTAGTCGATGGTGTTTGTTGGATTGTAAGTTGATTTTGAGTATACCAAGATGCAGGAAAATGCCATGTGCTTTGATGAAGCACAAGATGCGACCGTTTGCTTGAAGAGCAAAAAATACTTTGTTGGCATCATTTTCAGTCTTGTATAAATTTGTTTTCAAGATTGATGGTTTTCTTGGTTTGTGACAAGATGTCGCAGGAAATTTTTTTGCAGCCATTGTAGAGCGAATTGTGTTGACGCCAAAGAGTTCATAAGAGGGACTTGATTCTCAGTGGGAAGGTTGGAAGTCTTCCAAGAACAAAGAGAACAGTGAGTCAGCAGCAGCCAGAGAACAGTGGTTAAGGGACATAGCCAGTTGCAGTGCAAGGCATGTCAAGATATCCACGTGATTGTCAAAAAGACTTTTCAAGTAGAATCAGTTGATAGAACTTGAAAGAAAAAGAGTATTGAAGCTCAGACAGATAATCATAATCTTTTGTGGGTCCAAAAGCCTTTCAGTGGGAAGGCGTGATCAAAATCTGGACCAGGGGTCAAAATTTAGCTCAAAAATCAAAGTTCTAGGAATTGCCTCAAAATGAATGGGTGCCTAGCCCTCATCGCCATGAACCCAACACAACTTGTTTGGGTTCAAATGGACATCAGATGAGAGAGATATCGCGATCTGTTTGAATCGTCAAACAGGCAAAAAAAAATTGTGCTGACTGTACAGTCCGTACAGTCTGTACGGATGTTGACGTGGTAGAGGCCGTATGATGACGTGGCATGTCCATACAATGATGTGGTAATTGATGACATGGAAATCATTGATTGGCATTTGAATGAATGATATTGCAACACGTGGCCATTTTTGGTTAGTTGTATGGTGCCACGTGGCCCAGTCGTGGGTTGCCACGTGGCACCCTATTATTGGGTTGTTTGTTTAAAAGTTATGGAGTCCATGGGGATCGAACCCCGGACCTCCCCCAAGGTTCAACACTTTGGTAATGTGTGGGCTACTACTAGCCCACACGGTGGTCCTTGTAAAACATATGGTTTTAATTATATTTAAATTGAATTAAAGTATGATTTGGCGTGCAGTCTGGGCCGGGGCTAAGCCCCGGCCCCTAGTCACATATGAATTCAATACGACCACCAGCGTGCGTTTGTTAAATGGATCTGGGATTCATGCGGGATTTGGTTTTGTGTTCAAATGGTTATCCCTCGATCGTATACACAATACCATATGACCTTCTCGTGTGTGTGTGTGTGGTTTTGTTTTTAAAACGGTTGAGTTTATGCGCCTGCCACTTGTCACAACCACATTCACTCTTAAAGTCTTGGCCCTTTTTGTTTGAGTGTGTGGTCACATGGTGACCCTTATGACAACAGCCTTGGTGGTTAGGGGCTAAGCGCGCCCATAACCATCCTACAGTTTGCATCGTTATGTGGTTGCGCCCGGTGCTAGATTTTAGCACGAGTTTTTGCGCATGAGCTAGGTTGGGCACACAGAGGTGCGTTTTGGCAAACTAGAGACAGCAAGCTTGAAGGAGGGAAATGGCAAGAGGCCTATCTTCTTCATTTTTTGGCCAAATGAGGTGCCGAAAAAGCCTAGCTAGGGATTTTTGGACGTTCTGAATCCATTGGCACTATTTTTAAAGGCATTTGAAGACTTATTTTGCAATTTTTTCACCATTGAAGTTTCAGGAAGCTCCAGGGAGCTTGAAGCCCTCATTGATTGAGGTCATGCTCAGATGAGCCCAAGTTTGTTTTTTGTGACTGAATAGTCATTTTTGGCTAATTGTTATGCTTTGAACACATTGGGATAAGTTTTAGATCCATTTGAGTACTTTTACAGGTGTTTTTCGACAAAGAATCTCAGGGAAGCTCAAGGCCACATGTAGAAGAGGTCATGCCCGGATGAGCCATGATCCGTTTTCATAGTTCTATTAGTCATTTTTGGGGTTTTTATGTATTATGAACCCAATGGTACAGTCAGAAAATCCATTGGAGTTGAGCAGTAGCTTGTAAAAGAATTTTTGACAAACTAATCCCAAAGAGCCAAGCCCATTGATGGAGGCTCAAGGAGACGTATCCTAGAGAGGGGTGAACTCCTTTATCATCTTGTTATTGTAGTGAGTTTGATGGATTATTTGCTGCAAGTTATTTTTTCTATTGTATTTATGAAAACAACATATTTAAACTTACAAATTTCCTCACACATGAACATTTAAAAGAAGATGCATGAACTTGGCACATAATTTATCTTGCATATTTTAACACATTGAGCAAGGTCCTATAAAGTTTATTTTAATGAAGTAGAGGGTGCTTGCATAGCATAACAAGTCAGCCCACTATTTTCAGATCACTATTGGAACAAGAGAGTGGAATTGAATCTTTGGCGATTGCAATAGTTTGGGTGGCATAATTTCTTTACAAATTGCATTCCTTCCTACATCCTTTTCCTAAGGCTTGAAATGATGTCATATATCTATAGTCTTCTTAGCCCTTAAATGTTAATTTACATTGTTCCACAAAGGCTTGTGAGATGTTGGCATTAGTGGAATTTTGAGGTAAAAAATGAGCCTCAAAACAAAAGGATTGTAGGATGTTGGCATTAGGGGAATTTTGAGGTAAAAATGGGTCTCAAAACAAAAAAAAAATACTATCAAAATCAATTTTAAAAGAAACAATAGTATTCAAGATGGCGATATCAACCATAAGGGTAAATATTTTTGGAGGGAAAGGATGAAAACTAATAACATGTTTTTTCATGTATTTCCAGTTTATCTCAGTATTGGACTATCAAAAGTATGTAGAGTGGTAATCATTTTCCATGAAGAATTTAAATCCACATCCAATGAGCTCCCACTTGAAATTGAATAACCCTATAAGGAGATAAGTAAAAAATTATAAGATTAAAAAAAGTAGTTTTCTTTCTTTCCCTTTGAAAATTCATAAATCTTATTTTATTGTTTTAAATATTGTTTTATTGCTTTTGTTGGAGAATAATGGTGAAATGCCATAGCTAGGAAATTGTTAGAACAAATTTATGTTGTACGCTAGTTTAGTCTTTGAGTGGTTTTTAAATCCACAAATTCAAGAGGTTGTTTGAGGCTATCCTAGCCTATAAATTTGTATGCAATTTATCAGATTGGTAATATAGAGTGTGTGAGCGAAGTATCACTTGTGTGAGCCCTTATGGCCTCACCGTCTTGCTGTTTTATTCTCCAATTTCAATTTGGTATCAAAGATGAGGGATAAAGCCATTGTGAGGAGCCACGACGGGCCATGTAGACAGGCCTGTGGATAGATAGTGCGGTCATTGTTGTTGAAAGAAGAAAGATGTTGCATGGAGGAGCACTGTAGAGAAATAAGTTGGAGCTCTATGAAGCAAGTTGAGGTTCTGTCCAAGAATTTTTGAACAAAGAAGGTCGTTGTAAAGGAGATGTCATCACTACTGTTGAAGGTGGAGCCAGACGAAAGAGAGAGGAGGACGCATCTGTGTATGAGAGAAGCATTGTCTTGTTGGATGCATCTAGTGAACCCTACGAGTTCAGATCGAGTTAGTTGCAGGCTATCGATAATTCGCTGCCCACTGCCATCGTCATGTTGTTGCAGGTGAAGGAGCTGCAGCCTGGAGGAGTCTGGGTTGAGCTGCAACATGGAGGAGTTTGGTGAACCTGACGTGAAGTCACTAGCCAGCCTGGTTGAAGAGCTGCTAAGCTTGAAGATTGTTGCCATACTATAGATATGCATGCGTGGAGCAATGATATGGTGTTGTGAGGGATATTTAATGATTTTTTTTGTAGAAACAATAATTCTCCAGAAGGTGTCTGCAGTTCCACACATTTAACCTTCTTAGTTGAAGCCTCACAGTTTTCTAGAATTGTGGAATTATCTCGTGTAAGTGACCTGAAATACTATTGCGGTCTTTGTTTTTTCATGAATTTTGGCTAAAGACATTGAAAGAGGTCCAATTTCAATGCATTTAAGGGAACTGCTCAAACATTGGTGAATTCAATGGTGGAATCTTCTATTCAAGGAGGCTGTAGCATGAAAGTGTTCCTGTTGGGACTATTTATGTTGGAAAATTAATTGAAGTTGTCAGGAGAGGGGAATTGGCTTGGAAATCGTTCATTAGTGGGGAAATTTAACAGGAATCATCTAACTAAGCTTTTCTTGGAACGCTTTTAAAAATTTCCATTAAAGACCCGTCCATTTAGAACTCCGACAAATAAAATTTGGGTTTGTGGTGTGAAGCGGAGGTGGATGCTATTGCAACATGGAGAATGATGACCTACACGACCTGCGTAGAGACCTGAGATCTGGATAACCAATCATGTTTTCTGTTTGCAGGAGGAGTAATTTGTTGATAATCGATTCGTTGTTTGCAATTGTTTACTTGTTGTTGCCATCATTTCTAGAGAGGTTAGCTGCTATGATGCATTTGTAGTATTCTGATTAGTTTTTATTTGTCCATCCATTTGTCCAAGTGAGCAGCAAGGAGCTTCAAAGAGGATGGACCAGACCAGTCGCCTTATGTAACGTAGGTGGAGAAGATCGAGAGAGAAGACCATGAGGACGAGAAGAAGAAACCTGTAGAGAGAAATTTTTATGTGATGCATGTTTGTGAGAAAAGTTTCCTTGCCACTGGAGAAAATTTGAATCTCGAAAGAGCCTTCCAAATGTCGTTTCATCGTCCTGGCTTGCATCAACAAAAAAGTGTTATGTTGGGCAGAGGCTATGATCAACAAGATTCTAGTAGCCCATATCGGGCCCATCCAGATTATAGACTTTAGCTCCTCTACTTGGTGAACAGTGCATAGTCGCCAAGGACTTGGGGACGCTACGTTATCTTCTTTTTTCAGAATCCATTGGGATTTTTTCCACATCAAAGAATCTGAAACACCCAGAAAACCATTAGACAAAGAATCCATTGTTTCCTACTGTTCATATATAGGGGAAAAGGCATGTGTCGTGACATGACATGGAAGAAGCAATTTTTTGTCTGTACACCTAGTATAAATTGGAAGGGGAAGACCACTGTGAAAGGTTATATGTTGCCATCATTTGTAGAACTAGAGGTATGTTTCCCACATGAAATAGTTGTGTGTTGTGAGGACGAGCCTGTAGATGCACGTGTGAAGGATAGTTTGTGCAGTAACTTGTTGTGCGTGGAGTAGAGAAGGAGTGACCTGCATTTTATGTGGTGATGAGCTTGCATGGGAGGTAGAAAGAGAGTTTCTTGCATTGTGCCATAAATTGTGTCATCAGGCCCATAAATGTGTTCATTGACTACACAAACCATTGTTGATTGGCATCGTTGTTGTTGAAATCACTGAAGGAGTCGTTTCTTGTAAGAGAGTTATTTCATCTTGTTGCTCGATAGAGACATTGCTTCACAATAGATGGGCATTGGAAAAATGCTAAGGAAAGCCACGAACTATCATTTCCCACATGGAGGAGTCACCCCTGTGGAGGATTAAAAGCAACGATTTAAAGGTGAGATGCATTATGTGCATTGGTGCAGTGAAGGAACTCGCGTGAAGGAGTTGCTTGTGTGGAGGAATAAAGTCATGAGTTGAAGTGTACCAAGAAGGAATTGATGCCTGGAAGAGAAAACAACCAACAAGGAAGACAATGTTTGACATCATTTTTTTCCTGGAGTGTGACATCCATTCCCTTGGATTAATGTATATTATAATTGACCAAGTACTACGAATATTTTCAGTTATTTTATATTGTTTTCCATTTAAAACAAAAGATTTGTGTAGCATGTGGAGTCGAGGAATGGTGGATAAGTTGTTATTTCTGTGCATGATAAATTGTTGTTGAAAACATTATCCAATAGCCAGAAGTATCACCAGATTTCTAGTACATGGAGACCCCTACCCGTGGATAGGGATGATAATTGAAACTGTAAATCCATTATTGAATCCAGTAGAAAGTGAAGTTGTAATGGGTCATCAAAGGAAAGTTAAATAGCTCCAGAGAGAGATGAAACACATGAGTAGAAATAATCAGTAGGAAGAATCATTATATTTTGCATATAAGTATGATGCACTTTCAGTTTAAAAACCCATACTTGAGGAACAGAATGCAGTGTTGGACTAGATCAATGAAGACCGTGAATAATTTGATGAAATATATGAAATAGTGATGCCAAATTTGCCATTCTTCTCAGGTATAGATTATGAACCTTGGGCAACTCAAATGAAAAAATTATTATGGTTAGTAGATTTATTGCATTATGATCATGAAGGTTGTGTAAATTTATATGATAAGAGAAGAGGTCCAATATAATTACAACTTATTATATCAGCAGTGGATGAAAACTTTTTGTCTAGTATTTTGCGTGAATTTGGTCAATTTTTATGGTGTGGAGCCCGGAAGAAATCAAGTATTATTATGAATTGATGTTGCAACAATCCATTGAGTATGACATTGATGATTGTATCCTTAAATGGCAGCAATTATGAGAAGTTGGAACAATTTGCAAGCATTAAAGACAAATGCTTCCAAGAACCTCTAGAGGCGTTGAGGACAAACAGTGATAGTCAGCTTCCAAGTTCCAAAATGAAGAAGAACAAATCCAAGATGACAGTGAAGCAGAATAGATTCAAGATGAAACATATTTAGAGAAACAAGCCAAGGAATAAGCTCCATCTCCATCACTATCTAACAACAAGAAAGGTCAATATGAAATTGTTAGAGTCAATTTGTAAGTCTAGCTGAGACTAAGACCAGCAGGAATGTTATGTGTTGTCATTGTATTTAATCCATTTCTCCATTAAGGGGGAGTGTTGGAGAATAATGGAGAAATTCCATAGTTAGGAAATTGTTAGAAAAAATTTCTATTGTACTCTAGTTTAGTCTTTGAGTGGTTTTTAGATCCACAAATTCAGGAAGATGTTAGAGGTTATCCTAGCCTATAAATTTGTATGCAATTTATCAGATTGGTAATATAGAGTGTGTGAGCGTAGTCTCACTTGTGTGAGCCCCTGTGGCCTCACCCTCTTGTTTTTTTATTCTCCAATTTCAAGTGTTTTCCTTAGGAGGCCCATTTTAGACCTCAAATTTCCCATAATGGACTTTTTTGAAGCTCATCCATTCTTTCTTTGAATGAACAATATCTTTTCCACTACATGTTTTGTTGCAAATACTTTGAAATCCATTTATTTATCCTACAACCTCTTTCACATAGAAAATGTGATATTGAATGTGATCTTATTACCCTTCATTTCTCTATCAATTCAAGCATATTCTCTAAATTCCATTCTTCTAGTATGATATAGTCATTGAGGGAAGTAATGACTTGTCATTTTACTGAAAGGGAGGTGTCATTATTTCCCCCACCAAGGTTCAACTCTCTCAAGTGATGTGATTTCACTTGTGTGCATGTTTGTGTTTGCAAAAAATGTGTGGAGCTAGGTGCATGTCGTAGGTGAATTTGTTGGAATATACATCTCCACTTTCGTCATATTAGATGAAGGGTTATTCTATAGCTTTAAAATATGTTTTTTTTTCCATTAAATAGCAAAAATGGAATAGTGATCTCTTTCTTGCATTGACCAAAAGTGCATAATGATAAAAAGATACTCCTTGAAAGGTCATTAATCCATTTTGTTCCTTGATGAGTTTAATATCTTCCAATGATGTTATTCCAATTTAAGTCCTTTTAGTATCTCCACTACTTGTTTTCCATAGTGTTTTAAAAATCAAATGACTAAGAAACAGCATTGTTCTACCATTTAATCCAACCTATCTCGAGTCTTCTTATCTAAGGATGAGGTTCAACGTTCATTTTATAATATTTAGATAGATTGATTTATTTACATATAAGGCAATTTTTTTATAAAATGTGTTGTGTGGGGTGAGAATATTTCTCTTCCAAAAAATCTCAAACAAAATTAGATACTAGGTTAATAAAGTATCCTCGCTTACAACTTAGCATCGAAGAGTCAATTGGGTCTATCCTGAGTGGTTGCGAGATGGAGTGTTATCCTCCACACTCAATTTTTTTTCCCGTAAGTGTCATGTTGAGCTCATTATGAGCATATTGTTGTAACAGATTTAATCCCCCATTGTTGAAAAAATTGTGCCCTAAAGAATCTAGGGTTTACCCTGGGTACCATCCTCGAAATGAGGGGAAGTACTTGGGAGCTTTCCCCTAGAATTATATCCTAGAAAAGAAAAACTTACCATACAATAGCAAGTGTTGGAGTAGTTAAAATTCCAACTTACATTGGACCAAGAGCATTACGTGACAAAGTGTACTTATTATTAATACTTAGAAATATTTTGTTTAAAATTAAATGAAGTGAATCATTGTTCATATGACTAGTTTATTCTTCAATGTTTAGGGGATTAAGGGATTAAGGTTTATGGGGGTAATAGAATATATATTAAAAATAGTATAAGGTTATATGAATTAGAGTTTTAGGGGTTATGATTTGGACATTATGGACTATGGGGGTTGAGTGTAGGGGTTTAGGGGCTATAAGGGTTAGGTATTTAAGATAATATGGGTTGATGTATATAAATCTTGGTGATTATGGATTATAATGGTTAGGGGATATAAGTGTTAGGGGTTAACAATGATAGGGGTTGGGGGTGATTGGATAAAAGGGGTTATATTGGTTATAAGTTCTATATAAAGTAGTATTTGTGACTTACTTGAATTAGATTATTATAAGGGCTATGGGGTACACATGTTGGTGGTTATAGATTATACATATGATGTGCTAGGATGATAGTAAAAATAGGGGAATGGGGTTAGGATTTATAGTGTTAGTGGATTTAAGTGTTACAATTTAAATAGTATAAGGGTTAAAGGAGAAAGGGGTGATAAGAATTCAAGTAAATAAGGGTAAAGGGTAAAAGGGGTTATAAGGGTTTGAGTATATAATACTTAGCATTTATAATTACAATATAAGGCTTAAAAAATTTATAAATTTTATGGGTTATAGGGGCTATAATGGTTTATGGGTTTCAATGTTAGGGGTAAAGTGGAAGAGATGTAGGGGTTAATATATATATATATATATATAATGGTTAGGGGTTATAAGGACTATGATTCAAAGTTGAGGTTTAGAAGGGATAGAGGTGATAAAGGTTACAAGGTTTAGTAGTTAAAGAGGCTAGCAGTTATATGGATTATAGGGATTAGTGTTATAAGATAGGGTTTAGTGGTTATAGCAATTTTGAGTTATATGGATTTTCTAGATTAGAGGTAAGAGGCTTGGGTTAGAGGGGCTATGGATTAGGGGTTTTGGAGGTTAGGGTTATGGGTTAAACCGTTTATATGGATTATAAATTTAGGGTTATAGGTATATGGTTTAAAGGATATAGGGGTTAGGAAAAGTGTTATAGGGGTTAGGAATAATTGTTATAATGGTAAGGGATTATGGGTTATGATGGATAAAATTAAGGATGCTCTAGGTTATATGGTGTATAATTGTATGTATTTTAGGGGTTAAGAGATGAATATTAAAGATTATAGAGTGTGATATTATAGGGGTTATCAGATAAGGGTTAGGGATTATTTTCCTCGGCTATTAATTGATATAGAGTTTATAGAAGTTAGGATTTATATGTGTTATAAAGGTTAGGATTTAAAGTGGTTGAGGATTATAAATACTAGAGGTTATATGGGTTAAAGGTTCGAGGTTGATGGTGATCAAATTTATAATTTTCAAGAGTGTTAAGAGTTATGAAGATTAATGTTAGAGGTTTAGAGGGGTTAGAGTTGATAAAGGTTACAAGGTTTAGTGGTTAAAGAGGCTAGGGTTTATACGGATTAGAGGGATTAGGGTTATGATAAAGGGTTTAGTGGTTATAGTGATTATGATTTATATGGATTTTATGAATTAGATGTAATAGGTTTGGGTTAGGGGTATATGTTTTGAAGGAAATACATGTTAGGAATCAAGTGTTATAGGGGTTAGGAATAAGAGTTATAATGGTGAAGGATTATGGGTTATGATGGATAAAATTAAGGATGTTAAGGGTTATAGAGTGTGAGATTATATGGATTTTATCGGTTAAGAGATCAAGATTCAGGATTATAGAGTATAATATTATAGGGGTTAGGAGATAAGGGTCAGGGGTTATAGCCCTTATCTGCTAATGGATATAGAGTTTATATAAGTTAGAATTTATAGGAGTTATAAAGGCTAGGTTTTAAAGTGTGTAAATCCCTTTCCAAGAGCTTCATAGTTAAACTGTGAATTTGTAATCTAAGGTTATGTTTTAAAGTGTGTAAATACATTTCCTAGGGTTTCATAGTTAAACTGTGAATTTGTAATCTAAGTGACATTTTGTTTGCATGAAATCCAAAAAAAAAATTAAAAGACATTAAATCCAATATCCATTTACATGACAGAAAATGCA
>JZKD02S0090896.1:27634-45331 GCA_000966675.3 Picea glauca | reverse complement strand
TTCACATGCACATATGTAAGTTGGGGGTTGAATTTCATGAGGATTGTTTGATGAAAATGTTTATGGCTACTTTGGAGGGGAAAGCAAGATTATGGTATGAAGGTTTAAAACTAGGCGGCTTATACTCTCTTAAGTATTTCCACATAACATTCTTTAAGCATTATGGAGAATCTAATCCTTCATTCTTGGTGTTTGAAGATTGTTGTGAATTTTGTGAACATTTCATTAAGTACCTTAAAAATGTTTTTGGTGATGAAGAGTGTATGAATGATGAAATCATAGAAGCCCTTTATGAATATTCATCCCAACAACAAATAGTATCTCCTCCTTTGGTTGAAGGTGAAGATGGTCAAGAAATTGTTGCTGAAAGTTATTTTCCTTCCCTTGAACTTGATGAAGATATTTAAGATTTTCAGCAAGACTAAGTGTTTCAAGGTTGTCTTTCTCCCCCTATGAATGATATGGTTGTTCAAATTCTAAGTGGCCTAGACATGGATGAGGATTTTGAAATTACATCTATGGAAACTTCCAGCATTGAACAAACAAATGACATAAAGTTTCAGGAAAGCAACAAAACAGTGTATGCCACTTTTCAATCAGAAATACATAAAGATAATGAAGAGGCAATGGTTTTATTTGATTCATTTGAAAATCATGGTTTTGAAAATATATACATGAGAACTTTAGACTGTGAAATAGTGCATGGTATTAGATTTTCACATTTTCAAGAAGATTATGAGAAGGAACTTATTTCCATTCATTCATTTGAAAGTCAAAATGACAGTCCTCAAACAAATTTCTAGAATTTTAATGAAACCAAATCAGAATTGTTTGATGAACAAGAGGATAGCCTTGATGCACATAATATGGTTGTCATATTTGTAGATGTTCAAGAATGTATGAATATTTTTGTTGATATGCATGGAAGAGTAGACAAACCCATTGCTTCCATTTCATTTGAAAATGTTCTCAGAACTGAAGAAATAGAGCAAGAGCAACAAACACTTATGAAAGAGGCTTGTCTTTATATTTTTGTTCATCGAGAAGAAATGAGTTTTCATGGTTTTCAAGATCCGATGGCCATCCTATTACAGTCTTCAGTGAAGGAGGACTTTGTTTCATTCATAAGCTCAAGTTTTGGATTCAAATTTTGTTTCCAGCTGCCATCTTTTACATTTGTTTGCCTACTTAAGAAAGATGTGAACGGAGAAAAATCGGGAAACCAATTGCTTGATTGGTTGCATTGGCACTTTAGAATCACTTGATTGAGTATTCATTTCGGGAGTTTTAGAGTAGATAGGAGTTTGCAAATAAGCTTGTTGGTCAAGCATTTTTTAGTTTGAATTTCTAGTATTGTGTACAGTCAGATTTTAGTGGTGTATTCAGTGTTCAGTATCCAGTTGAGAGCAGTGTGCAGAGTTTGGTTTTCAGCAGACACTGGTGACAGGTCGGAGCAGGGTACACACACATGTTTTGGGAGAATCCTAATGGATCAAGCACCGAGTCTATAGTTCTTTGCTACCTCGCAGGGAGGATAGCATCCCCAGTTGGAGCCTATGTTATCATCATAACAATTTTCAGATTAGGATCCAAGTTTCCGAGATTTAGTGAAAAGCTACATTGCTATGGAAGTGTGATATTTTGGAGGATAAGATCTTATATGGAGGCATGTGGAAAAATATAGCGGAGGAGTGAAAGGTAGGACTCGGCAGACCGTCGATCTTGAAACGGTCCGGATCAATGGCTAAGGCACATATCGAGTGGAAAAATAGCACGAAGTTTAATTATGTGAAGGTGGGTCAGGGAAAATATTGTGGTTTCATTCGTGGATGCATGGCACCCTGAGAGGCACATAGGGGCGAAAAGCGGTCTACCCAAAACCGTTCTTTCCAACCCCCGATATCAAAAGTTGATGAGACTCGGTGGACCATAGATCACCTGCTAATTTGCATTAATTTTTCCCAATGCATCTTGTCCTTGTGTTATTTTTCCACTCAGATTTTCAAACTTTTTCACCAGCTCCGTCAAGCTACCATCACCTAAATCCTTCACTCAACTGATCATCCAAAATAGTCATGTCCTCCATGAGTCAAATATTTGGCAAATATCCCAAGCCTATACCTCATGTCCTCCATGAGTCAAAGATTTGGAAAATATCCCAAGCCTATACCTAGCCTTAATTCTTATCTAAATCCCTCAGTTCCATCACTTCATTCATTTTTACCCTTATTTTCATATTCCCATTGAAAATAAAAAATATTATTTTTATTAAGCACCCTTATTCTATCCACAAAGTCATGTGTTAAGCCTCATATGCCCAAAGTCCTTAGAAAATAGAAAAAGGGTTTATTATTATTAATATAATTATTTTTATTAAAATATTTATATTAATATTTAATACAATATTTAATTTACGGAATCATGTCAAATCATGGGCACGAATCTCAATTTATAATGTGAAAAAGTAAAAGGTTGGATGGAGGGCACACATACATATCAGGGATTGAAGTAGCGGGGAGGTTAATTTTTTGAAGGCGAGTCAATGAATACTACCATGGTTTCTTTCATGCACACGTGTTTTTATGTGGAGCACATCGAAGGTAAAAGCAGTTTGAATTAAACCACTCCAGCCCAAGCTCGATGTAATAAATGCACCATTTATCATATGTTTAATGTGCGGCATTTTTCCAGGAGTGCATTTCAACAACAATTATGGAATTTCTAAAAAATGAAATGCCTCCTCGCGGTGAAAAAGTTTCACAGAGGCAAGATTCAAGTTTTACAAATTAAAGAAATTAATGTTTATTTCCATGAAAAAGATTTAAATGGGAAGATGCACGTGAAGGAAGACTTGGATAATTCTTTATCCAAAGATTTATAGGAGTAAAAGAAGAAGATAAAAGGTATTTTGCTAAAGACGGTAAATTGGAAAAAACACACAGTAAATGTTTTTTCACAGTGAAACTGTAAATTGGAAAAACATAACACAGTAAATGTTTTTTATAGTAAAATGGTGAATTGGGCCAAACAAGACATGGTTTTAAAGAACCACGGGCATGAATTAAATTATGGAAATTTAATTCTACATGATAGAAAATATTTGGGAATTATTTTTATTTCAAATATATTATTCCAAAATGTTTAATGGGAATATGGATTAATGAAATTATATTTGAAAGAGTATGAGTGACATTTCAAAGAGAACGTGGCAGAGGAAGGAGTTGGAGCGTCAGAGGAATCTGCAAGGATCATGAAACGTTTTTTTTTCTGAAAAATGTCATTTGTAATCATTGTAGAAGCTGAAGCGTTTCATTTCAGTTATTGTAACCGGTTGCACACTGAAGGAACTCGAATTGTATAAGTGGTAGAGGTTCTGACTGTATTAAAAAAGGGCAGAAGTGTAAGGGCACAACTCTGGTGGTTCTGGACTCTATTGTAATTTCTCTGGGACTGAATTGAATACATATGCAGAAGCATTTTGAACTGTTTATGAAAAGATTCTAGTGGTGGTGATATGAGCTTTGTCTTCCTTCATTGTATGTATTTCCTATGATCTTTATTTCCATTCGCATTTTCTTTTGTTTAAATTGGAGAGTTAGAGGCCCAAAATTCATCGTATGATGCTCTTGGCTTAAGCAATTTAAACTATGTGATTGTCTTCTTAACTAATTCAGAATTCATTTATGAAATGCTTTGATGCAGTTATTTGTTTCTCTTTCCTCTTACCACTCTAATTAAATTCAATTTATAACTTAGATTCATTGCCTCATTTAGCCTTTATCCTCTGGAGAGTTATATTGTCCAGTCAATGTTATCATTCACTTTTATAATTTTGACTCCATAGCCCTGAGTGTCCCTCCTCTTCTTGTCCAACAACATTATAAAAACCCCCCAAAACAAACCAAATCTAGCCACCGATTTCCATACATATATCAAGTGACATGAGAGAGCCCTCTCTGAGTTGAGCAGGCTAGTGCCTAGCTCTAAATCTAGTTGAAATAGTTACCTTTGTCGTTTGTCTATTTAGCCGGAAAAAATTTACAGAGTGCTAACACCCACAAATATAGGCTATTGTGGAATAACTAATTATGCAGGAGAATTTTCCCTCCTAAACAACTTATTTTGACTAGACCTAAGGGGGTCTTGAATTTAATTGTTTAATTGTTGAAATTCCTATGTTTTATGGAATTATAGAAGGATGTGTAG
Source organism: Picea glauca (assembly GCA_000966675.3). Classification (NCBI taxonomy): domain Eukaryota; kingdom Viridiplantae; phylum Streptophyta; class Pinopsida; order Pinales; family Pinaceae; genus Picea; species Picea glauca. The sequence continues at coordinate 41,125 of JZKD02S0090896.1, read as the reverse complement.
GGTTGAGATTTAGTCAAGAACATATTGTAACTAGATTTGTCTTGATTAAGAAGATATCGAGAGTTGTGAGGATTTAGAGAGATATTATGGGTAAGTTATAGATCTCTAGAGAAATTTTTGGATCTGAAGGATCCTAGGGACTATAAGTGAGGATTTTATGGATCTGAACAAATTCTATTTCATAATCCTTATTGTATAAATGTTGTAAGTAAAAATGCATTAGAGGAGAGGCCATTTAGTGAGGAAATCAGGCTAGAGAGTGAGATTTTCAAGGACATCAGAGGAGAGTGGCCTTATGTAAACCTTATGTAAAGTATGTGTACAATTGAATAGTGGAATCACTCTATTTCTAGTGTTATATGGAATTATCTGTTTGAAGACCTTTGTGTATTGTTGTTTGTGTTAAATATCTACAAGACTGAATGTTGGAGGCATTATAATTTAATAGTGAGAAGTTCTTTCTTAAATCATGTGTGTATGTTCTGTATGTAGCATTATTAAATCCTCATATTAGAGGAGAAATTGATCAAATTGACCATCGATCATCGTAGATATCGATGTCCCCAATGAGATAACAAGTTAGTTAAGTCCCTAATTGAGTCAACCTAGAGTATGTGTGCAAACATGAACCAGTGGTAGAAACCCTTGCAGGTGAGGAGGAACAATGGTCGTCCGATCAGGACAAAGAATCAATTATGATCGTTGATCAACTAGACCAAGCTTGAGTTTTGTGTGTTAAGGAATGAATGGTTGAGATTAGATCTAAAGTGGATGCTTACCCAGATCGATGACGAGTATTATTTAGAGCTATCGAAGTATGTATTATCGGAGTGTAGAGTTAGAGGGACAACCTGATAAATTGTAGTGTGATTGGAGATGAGGATTGACTCTCGAGGAGATAGATCAATGAAAAAAATAAGTTATGAGATCAAAGTCGAACTGACATCATCAAGGCTTTCAGAATTAATCTTTCAGATTTGAAGACTAGATAATACTCTGACAAAGGACTTCTATCAATAGTGTATATTAATTATGGGTGGTGAAATCAAGTGTTCCTGAAGTGGACAGATGGCATTTGAAAATGAGAAGTGGACATGTGGTAGTGAGGTGCATGAATGAGGAAGTGACACATGGAAGTTGGATCCATGAGTGTAAAGGTGACACGTGGCAGGAACATGCAATTTGATCAATGAATACATGGTGCAACGGAAGTGAAAATTAAAGAGTTGGGGACTGTATATATTAACTATCAATGGTGGAATATGTTCTAGTAGTCAGAGGCCAAAGGAGTTCATAGAGAGAGAGAACTTTGATAGGAGAAATCCGAACAAAGGATGTGATTACATGGAGGAATAGATCAATGGTGGAAATTGTACAAGTTTACAGGGTCTGAAAGGAGAGGCATTTCGTTGGAGTCTGACTCCACACTCCGATAATAAATCAAGATCATACATTTTGTGATGATCAATGATGAAGAGTGAAAGATGAATTAATCCTTAACAAGTTCAGTCGTGGTCATGGCGCACGGTCACCAGACGAGCGAAAGGAGTTGGAAATTTGAATTTTAGTGCAAGGTTATAGTACTTAAGAGAATGAGCGCTTGGTTTTGAGCGTTAATAGATTAGTGGGATAAAAAAAACTAATGAAACTTTGTTAAGGGAGGATTCGATACCGAAATGAAAGCTTCGCGCACCAAAATCTAAAGCTACATAAACATAGATAATTGTTATCTATGTTAAAGGAGGAAATTTGGGTCCACACATTAGCTTTAAATGCATCTCAAGTCTGTAGTTGTAGCAGAATTTTATTTTATAATTATACACCTAAGGGAAGAACATGTCGGGAGGTCATCATTTTTGGTATCATAGCGAGAAATTTAATTTTCCTATGTAGTGGAAATTTCCAACAGAAGATTGCAGCCAACAGGGGATTGAGTCGATCCAGAGGAAGCATCTACAAAAGAGTACATGAGATAGTTGCAGAGGAATTATGATAGGGAGTTATCCATTCAAAGGCATTGAATCTGGGAGACTAGATCATGAATAGATCTTGCAGGTTTTTAGTCTAATATTTTAAATTTAACTATGATTATGAGAAATTATGAATGTGGGTAGCAAAGAAGGAATTGATAGCATCATTACAACTAGAGGAGTTTTGATAGAGAGCATGTGGATCTCTTAGAGGTTAAAGAGAAACTCGTGGCAAAACCTTGTAGGAATGGATGGTGTAAACACTTCTAGTTGAGATTGGAAGTAAGTGAAGAGAAAAAATGAAGTTCTTAGAAGAAAGTGAGAAGGTGTAGAAGCCAAAAAAGAGCAGAAGTGTTCAAAGGGTTCTAGGAAAAGTAAATTGAAGAATACCGAGAGTTCAAGCTCAGAAGGAAGCTTGAGTTGGTATTAGGTAGAAAATGAGGAGACTTGTTATAGGGGATTGATGCAGATCACAGTGAAAAAGGTGACTTCACGAAGGAGGAAGGAATATGTGTACTGATAGTCATGATAAAGGTTTAGAGAGATGCCACAATAGAGAAAACAAATATCTCAAAGAAAATGGCATAAAGAAGAGGATGAGTCAAGAGGAGCTTGACAGAGAATTGGCTACGTTAAGAGTACAATTCTCAGTTACATGAGATAATTTCTACAAGAGAGTGAGAGAAACTATAGATGGAGTTGGAATGTGAAGAAGAGATTTAAGTGGCATGTGATGCAATTGTTTTCTAGAAAGATGAGGAAAATCTTGAAGAGCTTGAAGCACAAGTTGAGTTCTTTACTGAACAAGGAGAAACTCAGAGGAGATGAGTTTAGACAGAGGTCATTGGAAGAGGAGGAAGTTCACTTTTGTGAACCAGAGAAATGATTATTGATTACAGAGAATGATGGTGGAGATATTAATGTGAGACTTGTTGAGAGTGTCATGAACTGTCAAGAAATTTTAGATCAACATAAGGATGTGCTGAAAGAGGAATTAAATGAGGCTAGAAAGCATTATGTTTTTTAATATGATAATTTGTATATGATTGCAGGTTGTGCAAGGGAAGAATCTGAACAGACATCGAGAACCGTCATAAAGAGTGAAGGAGGTGGAGATATGATTTCTAAAATCATAATAACATAACATAATCAGAATTATGTTGTGATGGAACATGAGATTTTATCTCATAAAGGTAGCCAAGGTGGAGACTACAAACAACATGTAAATCAAATTGTTGAAGAAGCAGATGCTGGTGAAAGTCTAATAAGGTGCTCAGACCATCACAAGAGGATGACATCAAGAGAACTAGATGAGAGACTTGAAGTTGCACTGGAGTAGAGAAAGATGATGATAGAAGTATCATTAGAGACCTTAGAGTCTCATGGTTTTAAAACTGATTATTGGTGTATGTATGCAGGTTATGAACACAACCACAAATAAAATAAATTAGTTGGAGAGAAACATTTAGATACAATGCTAAGAGATTTTGAAGGAGATCTAAGGATGTTGGAAGAATTTTTTATCAATCCAAGGATTGATAAAGAGAATTGCATAATAGTTGCAAGCACAAAATTGAAGGGAGAAGAAGACATGCAGTAGTAGGTCAACAACAACAATAGTTTTCAGAGCACATACCAGCAAGAAGACAGATTGGACATGGAGATTGAGGAAATAAGAATGTTTACAATGCAAGAGTCTAAGAGGAGGAAACCATAAGTAATGAGGACATTTAAAAAAACAGTGTAACTGATTGTAACAATTTGCATCAGCAAAGAAAATGGGGTATTGCAGCATCATCTATGGGATCCAGGAAAGTTCCAGGAAACAACAAAGCAACAACAAGGAAGCAAGGCAAGTAAGAAACAATATAAAGTTTGGGATCTTGGAGGAACGAAGAAATGAAGACTCGTGATCAAGAGATTATGAACATTTTATGTTTGAAGACCTTTGTGTATTGTTGTGTGTGTTAAATATATGCAAGATTGAATGTTGTAGGTGTTATAATTGAATAGTGAGAAGTTCCTTCTTAAATTGTGTGTGTAGGTTCCAAATGTATTAAATCCTCATATTAGAGGAAACATGGATCAAATCTACCATTGATGATCATAGATATCAATGTCCTCAATGAGATAACAAATCGGTTCAGTCCCTAATTGAATCAACCTAGAGTCTGTGTGCAAAAAAGAACCAGTGGTAGAATCTCCTTACAGGTGAGGAGGAACAGTGGTCATCCTCCTATCGGGACTAAGAATCAAGTCTGATTGTTGATCGATCGGACCAAGCCTGAGTTTTGTGTCTTAAGTAATGAATGGTTGATATTAGATCTGAAGTGGATTCTTACCTAGATTGACGACAGGTATTTTTTAGAGCTATCAGAGTCTGTATTATCAGAGTGTAGAGTTAGAGGGATACTCTAATAGAGTGTAGTGCGATCAGCGATGAGGATCGACTGGAGGAGATAGATCAGCATCCAAAATGAGTTCTAAGATTGGAGCCAAAGTGACAGTGTCAAGGATTTTGGAATTAAGATTTTGAAGTCGAAGACTGGATAATACTTCGACGAAGGACTCCGATCAACGGTTTAGATTAATTCTAGGTGGTGAAATAAAGTGTTCCTATAGTGGAAAGATGGCATCAGTGAATGAGAATTGGACACATGGCAGTGAGACACACGAATGAGGAAGTGACACATGGTAGTTGGATCCATGAGTATAAAAGTGACACATGGAAGGCACATGCAAGTTGACCAATGAAGACCTAGCGCAACAGAAGTGAAAGTTAAAGAGTTGTGGACTGTAGATCTTAAGGGTCGATGGTGGAAGATGTTCTAGTAGTCGGAGGTCAAATGCGTGCATAGTGGGAGAGAACTCTAACATGATAAATCCGAACAAAATCTATGATTACATGGTGGAATAGATCAATGGTGGAAATTGCGCAAGTGTTTAGGGTCTGAAAGGAGAGGTGTTTCATTGGAGTCTGATTCCACACTTCGACGAGAAATAAAGATTGTTCATTTTGTGACAATCAACATTGAAGAGTGAAAGTTGAATTAATCCCTAACGAGTTCAGTTATGGTTATGGTGCACGGTCACCAGACGAGCGAAAGGAGTTGGCAATTGGAGTTTTAGTGCAAGGTTATAACGCTTAAGAGAATGAGCGCTTAGTTTTGAGCGCTAATAGACTGGTGTGATAACAAAGACTACTAAAAATTTGTTAAGGGGGGATTCAAGACCGAAACGAAAGCTTCATGCACCAAAATATAAAACCACATAAACAAAGATAATTCAGATCTCTATTAAAGGAGGAAATTTGTGTTTGTGCATTATATTTAAATGTATCTCAAGTTTGTAGTTGCAGCATAATTTTAGTTTATAATTCTACACCTGTGGGATGAATAGGTTGGGAGGTCATCAACTGATCCCATTCCTCCATTTAAACTCATATTCTCTTATGTGTAACGATCACTTGCAACTTCTTCGACCACTGACGATGCTTTCCACATCTGCACCGTGGCCCTTATATTAGGGTTTTAATCGTACAAAAAATGATATGATTTCTACTGATTAGTATCCATGTATGAGACGTACTTGACTAAATCCATGAACCTAATTCCATACTCTTTCACAGTTTGGCTTCCCTTAGTTAGGGCATGAAATTCTCATGCTCAATGTTTCTCATAGTAGGCAGGAAAATATTTTCTCCATAACCTTTCCTCAAAAATCTCCCAAGAGACGATGTTTAGATTAAGGTGCAACTTTGTTGGCCCTTGACCAAGTTTTGGGAGATCCTTGGTAAAGTTGACCTATTTTAGGACTTCGACAGCTTGTCGAAGGTGGAGCGCAAGATGAAGCAAAGATCGTGGGATCTCGGCCCCTTTTTGGGTCCTTTTTGGGATTTGGGAATATGTAGAGGGTATGGGATGTCGGCCCATGGGTTTACCCATGTTTAGGCCTATTTTGTAAAGTATAAATAAGTATCTAGGTGACATAAGTAGGTTGTTCGATAAGCTAAGTGCTAAGTACAGGTATGGTTTGTAGATGCTTTGTGCATATTGTGAGAAACTTGTAGAGCTAAGTGCAAGTGGTTGTAATAGACTGTGAAAGGTTGTGTACTAGACCTTGCTCGGGGAAGGAGGATCTGGAGAGGTGCACGTAGATCTCATGTCCTATGTAGAGTAGGGTTTTTGTAGCTTTGTGCATGTAGATGACTGATTGAAGCTAATAAATAAGAAGAGTTGGTGGATGTAGCCCCAAGGTGGGGGTGAACCATGTAAATATTGTGTTATTTTGCTTTGTGAGATGTGTTGGTGTATTTATGTGTTATTTGCTAAGTGCTTGATCTAGATAGATATGTTTATTCTGTGTGCTTATGATGAATCTGGATGCTAGATCTGACATAAGTGAATGTGCTTAGTGCTTGAATCTGCTAGATCTGATCCATTTATTTATGCTAAGTGCTTAAATACATTAGATCAGGGTGAATGTTGTGATGCTTTGTTTTCTATGCAGAGTAGATATTAGTTAAATAATGATTAACTAACGGTGCTAAGTGATCTATTAGGTATTATAATCATAGATATTTGTCTCAGTTAAGGTTGCATACACCTGAGTCCTGCAACCACCCCTGCCTCTACCTCAGGTGAGACTTCATATGCTTTGCAGGTGTTGTCGAAAGAGCCAGTAGTTAGTGTTTTGTTGGTGCGTTGTTGTAGCGTTGAACCCTGGGTATGTCCCTGTCCCAACAAATGGTTCCATTTCCAGGACTAAAACTATGATTGTTGGGAACTGTGGAAGAAGAAGCTCTGTGTAGAGATCCGACCTGAAATTGTGAAATCTTTGTGCGTAGATATGTTGTTTTAGTGCACAGTACTCTACTTAGTTTGACAAGCTCTGTGCAAAGGAAAAGAAGTCTGATCTGAAGAAAAGAGGTAATATCTGAAAGATTTGTGCTCTGAGAAAGGAAAAAGTGAGACTTTTTTATTAAAAGAGGTAAGATCTGAAAGATCTGTGCTCTGATAAAGGTAAGAATATTGAAAAGTTCTAGATCTGAAAGCTTTGTGCTCTGCATAAGTAAGATAAGTGGAAATTTTTGTTTCAACAATATGGATCTAGGTACGTTTGATAGATTCTATCCTAGCTTGAAAACTAGGGCATTAATAGATGAAAGAAGATTTGATATGAGTAGATCTAATAAGAATAATGAAAAATATGTTATACCTATGCATAAAAAGAATGTTTGGACTAATAAGTGTATGCAGGATCCTAGAAATAAGTGTTTGCAGGTTAGCTACCATGATCCTAGCGCGCAGTACAGGAAAGGCTGGGGATCATTTAAAAGAAAAAGAGGATTAACCCTCTATTACAATTGCAGAAGACTGGGACATCTCACTAAGGAATGCCCTGGGAGAAGACCCAGTTGTCTTTGTTGCAAAGCTTTGGACCATGAAGTATTGGAGTGTCCTAGAATGATTGTTAAGCTTGAAGAAATGAACATGAGACAAGAAAACCCTAGGACAGATCCAGAAACTAAGATTACGATAGAATCCTAGAAAGAATCAGAGAAAGTATTGCTACAAATGAAAGAAACCATGAATGACCACCGACATGTCAGATTATCAAAGATCTTCATAGAAAAAGAATGCCTTGAAGCAAGAATAGGAGACTTCGACATTTACTGTGTTCTCGATGAGGAAACACGGGTGAATATTATGACAGAGAGAAATTGGGAAGCTATAGGGAGGCCTACTATGATTCCTTCATTAGGAGGAATAGGACTATTCAAAGGAAAATTGATAAACCTATGTGGAAAACTCACCCGGATACCTATGAATGCCAATGGAACTTTGACAGAGGAAGATTTTGAGATTATTAAATTTATTGAGAACGGTGCCCCATTTACCATGCTACTAGGAAAACCTTGGATTGAACGAGATCAGGCCAAAAGGAAAGAAGAAGAGGAAGTTTTAGAACAGCAGAAGCAAGAGTTAAAAGAATTCATGACTAGAAGGATCTCACACTTGATTGAAGAACAGAAGAATGGATCAAAGCTATTTAACACCAGAGACCCGGATGTCGAAGTTGCAAGAACACTAGAAGACCCACAGAAGATTGAAGTACCTATTCCAGATAAAGAAGAAGGATCACCCTCGAATCTTAGGAAAGAATCTCAACAACGCAAAGTAACTATGCCAAGAGAAGATAAGAATCAGAATGGAAAAAGGCATACCGAGACGAAGCTCACTGGGAAGAAGGCTACAAAGCTAAGAAAGAAGAGAGCTAATATCGACAAGTTGTAGAAGGTTCCAGAGGGAACCTTGCAGAAGGAAAATTTTCAAAATTGGAGCTTCGTCGGGATATCAAAACAGCAACACATGGCACTTTGCCATGGCGAAGTAATATAGTCATTGGGGACATTATAACCATTAGACCAATGCTCCGAACGAGTAGAAATAAATTTATGGACCAACAGCTCGCCATCTGACTGTTGGGAATGCACCATAACGAACAGAACAGAGTTAATGAAGGCTTCATACCCATTGCAAGCGACTTGTTGCTGAGTTACGTATTTATCCCATCGCGCCATGCACCGAGAACACTTTTTCCAACCAATATTTTGAGCCCACAGACTAAGTTGATTTTATACAGTGATTATCGCACTCTTGCTATCTATTCTATTACTATGTCTAAGTTACCCTCCGAACCTAAGATTGTTAACCCCGAGTGTGTTTGTTGGACGAGTTGAGCGTTGCAGAGAAAGTTGTTGAATAATTTCTAATCGACCTCATGACTGAAAGAGTCATGTCAATTTCTACAGGTGTACAAGCATCATTGACGAGAGGAATTCCAACCTCTTCATCAACTGCTCGTGGAGCCAGACCATCCCATCCTTGAGATGAAAACAGAACCAAGCACAGGGATGATCTAGCGAATGCCAAATTGATCCCAACCATATTACCGGCCTATATACCACCTCTGAGCGACGTAGTAAATTGAGACAGCGTGCCCGGATATTTTGAATATGCCTTGGTTACGACGTACCTCCCGAAGGGGATACATGCAGTTTGAGCAGACCAAGATAAGATTGCAGCATTGAATTTTAGTGACTTCAACCTCAGATATTGCAAAGTCTATAACATGCTCGACCCACATAAGTACCTGAACAGAACTAAGGGGAAGAATTTGAAGACAATCCCCCAGTCGTGGACTATGAACCTCACACAGTCCACCCTGTTGAACATCATGAAGATTCCCCACTTTGGTAGACACCAGGAATTCAATGTCTGTGTCAAGATGTTGCTTTCTTGTTACCATGGCGGCTATTTGTGGCTAAACCACCATATAACAATTGATCTGATGTTGATCAATCAAATCACAGGGTTGAGTATGAAAGGACCTGATCCACAAAATTTTTACCCCAGAAAAACCATGGATCGCGCTCTAGCACAGAAGATCAATGACACTTATGGTGATGTCGAGAAGGGAACACGAGGCTACAAGGTAGCTTCTATCCAAAGTGTTGTAGTGAGCCTTTCCTATCAATTGATTGTAGGGAAGTTAGTACGAAAGAACCGACCTACCCAAGTCACCGGTTTTGTAGTCAACCTCGCAGGGAAATGCGTGGAAGGCCTTCAGATGAACTAGGTAAATTACCTGGTGAACCAGCTGGAACTCGAATGCAGAGAAGCACGGGATCAAGTATATGAATTGAATTTCAGCTGGCTCTTTATCCTTATAGCTTTTATTTCCTAAGAGATGCCGGAATGTACGACCTTCCCGGATATCAAGTCATTTGAACCACTGGCCGCGAAGTTCAGTACACTATGGTATTCAAGTGATATGAATAAACAGTGGCAATCAAATGTTGTTTTTCATACCTACTAAAATCAGTTGAAGATAGCCATACAGTTCGAGCCTCGTATGACTCCGAACACTCTACACTGATTCAGGCCTTTGATGAAGTTCAGCGCAGATCGACATTTTATTTACATCACAGTGCGCGTCGAAGAACACAAGCAACAGCTTCAGTCCTACTACAAGTTGATGGATGAGGACTTGGAGGAGATCACTAAGGACTTGTCGGCGGACCTCCTTATTCCAGTAGACCCTGCAGAGATATCTAACATCGACAGCCCAGAAACTACGCAGGATACACCCAGACCTAGCAGGAAAGAGAAGACCAAAGAGGTCCAAGGATTATACAGTGCATCCATGAAGACTACTTCCATATCACCAGATCAAGGAGGTGATGGTGAAGATTTAGATGACAAAGAAGTCGAACAGAAGCAAGGAGACGAGGTTAATCCCATGAAGAAGAGGAAAGGAGCCTCTGAAACCTTCCTCCCGGAAGAAATCGAAGGCCACCATGCCCAATATGCAGACTGTCCTCACCTCTGATGACTTCGACTTCCTCATAGTAGCCTTGCAAGATGCTTCACTGGAAATAGCAGAGAAACAAGAATCAAAGAAAGAGGATATGTATGATCGAATTGAGACTAAACTCCGAGGGGTACAGTAGGCCCTGCAGTCCAATCGCATAGTCTCCACTACGCCTGGAGAACCATAATTTGGAGATGATCCAGCTCAACTCCACCACCTAGCTGATACAGTCGAATCTCACCTTCGACGAGCATAGGAAGAAATAGATCAAGCCACCTAGGCTTTGACACAAGTACAAGGAGTACTCATAGAGCAACGCAATGTTGCAGAATAGGAAAATCTTGCTCTTCAAGTGAAGTTTGATGAAGAAAAATCACAACTACAGCAAGAAAAGGAACAATTGCTCGCGAAGCAACTCGAAGTAACAGAAGCAATCAATAGAGCACTTCACTCTCTGACAGTCTTGGAAATCAAGGTAGAAGACCGAGTTACACAGTAGGTGAACTAGCTCACAGAATCCATCCAGCAGCTACAACAATGCATAGCATATTTGGATCTATGCATTGTACCTGATACCCCACAAGATGTAAGAGACCAAAGAGAAGCAACCGCCCGGAGTGCAGTTGAACGGCTAAAGGTTCTTACGTTAGAATGTAAGAAACTCACTGATCGCAGTGACCAGGCCTATGAACAACTCACGGAGAACCCAGAACTGAAGGCACTGGATTCGTAGCTCCAAGAGGCGAAGTATCAAGCTGAAAAGATATAGGTGCAGCTGAAGTCCCTGTCAGTTGTGGAAAGAATGAAGTGCTCCCAAGAGAAACGCACTGCACAGTAGCAGATCCATACTATCCATAGCAAAGTTATGGAAGTAACTCAGAGGCTCCAACCCATACAAGATAAGGCCTATCAATTGTTTACAGAGGTAGAAGGCCAAGGAGAAGAGCTAGAGAAGGTTGTCACTATAGTTGAACAGCATCTAGAGGGACCTATGACCAATGCAGTCATCCAAGAGTTCACTGAACAGGAGGTCGTAGCACAGCAACAAGTCGAAATAGCTCAATCCAAGCTCGAGGCGTTCGAAGTAGAACTAGTCAGACCAGAGTGACTCGAGACGAGTCACAAGTGAGTGTTGGGGGCCTATTGGCCCTTGAACAAGTTTTGGGAGATCCTTGGTCAAGTTGACCTATTTTGGGACTTTGATAGTCTGTCGAAGGCGGAGCGCAAGATGAAGTAGATATTGTGGGATCTCAGCCCCTTTTTGGGTCCTTTTTGGGATTTGGGAATATGTAACGGGTATGGCATGTCGGCCCATGGGTTTACCCATGTTTACGCCTATTCTATAAAGTATAAATAAGTATCTAGGTGACATAAGTAGGTTGGTCGATAAGCTAAGTGCTAAGTGCAAGTATGGTTTGTAGATGCTCTGTGCATATTGTGAGAAACTTGTAGGGATAAGTGCAAGTGGTTGTAATAGACTGTGAAAGGTTGTGTGCTAGGCCTAGTTCGGGGAAGGAGGATATGGTGAGGTGCGTGCCGATCTCTTGTCCTATGTGGAGTAGGGTTTTTGTGGCTCTGTGCATGTAGATGATCAATTGAAGCTAATAAAGAAGAAGAGTTGGTGGACATAGCCCCAGGGTGGGGGTGAACCACATAAATATTGTGTTATTCTGCTTTGTGCGATGTGTTGGTGTATTTATGTGTTATTTGCTAAGTGCTTGATCTATATAGATAGATAGATCTGTTTATGCTCTGTGCTTATGATGAATCTGGATGTTATATCTGACATAGGTGAATGTGCTTAGTGCTTGAATCTGCTAGATCTGATCCATTTATTTATGCTAAGTGCTTAAATACATTAGATCAGGGTGAATGATGCGATGCTTTGTTTTCTCTGCGGAGTAGATATTGGTTAAATAATGATGAATTAATGATGCTAAGTGCTCTTTTAAGTATTATAATCACATATATGTGTCCCAACTAAGGTTGCAGACACCTAAGTCCTGCAACCACCCCTGCCTCTACCTCGAGTGAGACTTCATCTTCTTCGCAGGTGTTCCCGAAAGGGTTGGTAGTTAGGGTTTTGTTGGTGCGTTGTTGTAGCGTTGAACCCTGGGTCTACCCCTGTGCCAACAAACTGCCTCTCCATATTACCCCACCAGTTAAAGGAACTATCTCTCAACTGAAATATCATTATATTGGCCTTTTATGTGGAAGCATAGTCTCTCAAGGTGAAACTTCTCGTCATTCCTTCCAACCATGCCTATGCACGTTCACTTGCATGACCCCCGAAAATCTCTGGGAGTTTGATTTTCTATAGTTCTCTGGTGATGTTCCCTGGTGGAGGTCCTCTCTCTGAGTCCCTTGACCCTTATGGGTTACCCACTCTTAATGGAAGGGGCTCCACTTCCACATATTTTGATTAGTGTCCCTTTAACATCTCATTGATAGCCTCCAAAGAGTGCAATATGAAAGCTATCTTAGGCGATGGTGGTGGACGTGTCGACATCGGTGGTTCTTGTGACAATGTCCCCGGACCTCAATTCCCCCAAGTCCTAACCATCTTGAATAACTGAATCTGGATTCAACCAAAAGTTTATCAAGAAAGTGTTAGGGTATTCTAAGTCTTACTCCAACTTATACTTGCAAACATAGGGTTAGGCATGAGTTTATTTATACTTGTCTGTAAACATACATTACTCCCATAAGGTAAGTGGCTTCTTCAATGGGTTGAGCATTTGGACATCTGAAATGAGGTGATTCACTTTTTACTTTGATCCAATTTTAATTTTACGTGTGTATATATATATATTATTTTAAGTTTCATAAGTAAAAGTTTATTTGAAAGCTAAAGTCAATCCATAATAATAATTGTTACATCTTTTTTCTCTTATTTTCAATATGAGCACTCCACCACCTATTCCAAAAACTCATCCTAACAAGGGGAGGCCCCCCAAAATCACCCTAGAGATCCTTTACGATTATATGGAATTAGTAGAAAAAAGAAAATAAGAGAGAGATGCCAAAATCCAAATAGAGTTAGAAATATTAGAAAAAAGGAGTGAAGAAAGAGACATAAAACTCCAAATAGAGCTATAGGCAATGATTGATAAAATATATATATATATATATATATATATATATA
>JZKD02S0090896.1:0-15890 GCA_000966675.3 Picea glauca | reverse complement strand
TGTGAGGAATACGATTTGGAAAGCCAAGAATATGAGATCGATTCATTGGAACATACCTTGCAGATATTGAACTCATCTTTGGACAGTGGAGTCTTCAATGATGTTTTGGAAGCTAGATTTTGCATTGGGAGTGGAGTTGCCAGTGAAAATTTAAATTTCTAGATTCTTCTACCAGTAGAATCACCTTCAAACTGATTTTTTGATGTGTGGAGTCACTAGAGAAGGAATACAGCCAATATGTGCCTAAGTGTCTGTTGCTCTCATATCTTAGAACTCAACCATGTCATTCTTTCCTAGGAATATTTTTTCAATTTCGATCCCCGACAATAGCGCCATAATGTTAGCACTCTGTAAATTTTGTCTGGCTGAATAGAAAAACGACAGAGGTAACTATTTCAACCATATTTAGATTTGGGCACTAGCCTGCTCAACTCAGAGAGGGATCTCTCATGTCACTTGATATATCTATGGAAATCAGTGGCTAGATTTGGTTTTTTTTGGGGGGTTTTTATAAAGTTGTTGGCCAAGAAGAGGAGGGACACTTAGGGATATGGAGTCAAAATTCTGAAAATGAATGAAAACATTGACTGGACAATATAACTCTCTAGAGGATAAAGGCTAAATGAGGCAATGAATTTGAGTTATAACTTGAATTTAATTAGAGTGGTAAGAGGAAAGAGAAACACATAATTGCGTCAGAGCATTTCAGAAATGAATTCTGAATTAACTAAGAAGACTATCACACAGTTTAAATTGCTTAAGCCAAGAGCATCATAAGATGAATTCCGGGCCTCTAACTCTCCAATTTAAACAAAATAAAATGCGAATGGAAATAAAGATCACAAGAAATACATACAATGAAGGAAGACAAAGATCATATCACCACCATTAGAATATTTTCATAAACAATTCAAAATGCTTCTACATATGTATTCAATTCAGTCCCAGAAAAATTACAATAGAGTTCAGAACCACCAGAATTGTGCCCTTGCACTTCTACCCTTTTTTAATACACTCAAAACCTCTAACACTTATACAATTTGAGTTCCTTCAGTGTGCAACCGATTACAATAACTGAAATGAAACGTTTCAACTTCTACAATGATTACAAATGATAGTTTTCAGAAAAAATGTTTCATGATCCCTGCAGATTCCTTTGACGCTCTAGCTCCTTCCTCTGCCATGTTCTATTTGAAATGTCACTCATACTCTTTCAAATATAATTGCGTTTATCCATATTCTCATTAAACATTTGGGAATAATATATTTGAAATAAAAATAATTCCCAAATATTTTCTATCCTGTAGAATTAAATTTCCATAATTTAATTCATGCCCGTGATTCTTTAAAACCATGTCTTGTTTGGCCCAATTCACCATTTTACTGTTACCATTTCACATGAAAAACATTTACTGTGTTATGTTTTTCCAATTTACGGTTTCACTGTGAAAAAACATTTACTGTGTGTTTTTTCCAATTTACCGTCTTTGGTAAAATACCTTTTATCTTCTTCTTTTACTCCTGTAAATATTTGGATAAAGAATTATCCAAGTCTTCCTTCACGTGCATCTTCGCATTTAAATATTTTTCATGGAAATAAACATTAATTTCTTTAATTTGTAAAACTTGAATCTTGCCTCTGTAAAACTTTTTCAACCTGAGGAGGTATTTCATTTTTTAGAAATTCCATAATTGTTGTTGAAATGCACTCCAAGAAAAATGTCGCACATTAAACATATGATAAATGGTGCATTTATTACATTGGGCTTGGGTTGGAGTGGTTTAATTCAAACTTCTTTTACCTCCAATGTGCTCCACGTAAAAACACCTATCCACGAAAGAAACCACGATAGTATTCCCCGACCTGCCTTCACAAAATTAACCTCCCCGCTACTTCAATCCCCGATATGTATGTGCACCCTCCATCCAACCTTTGACTTTTCCACATTATAAATTGAGATTTGTGCCCATGGTTTGACATGATTTCGTAAATTAAATATTGGATTAAATATTTTAATAAAAATACTTATATTAAAAATAATAAACCCTTTTTCTATTTTCTAAGGACTTTGGGCATATGAGGCTTAAAACATGACTTTGTGGATAGGATAAGGGTGCTTAATAAAAGGAATATTTTTTATTTTCAACGGGAATATGAAAATAAGGGTAAAAATGAATGAAGTGATGGAACTGAGGGATTTAGATAAGAATTAAAGCTGGGTATAGGCTTGGGATATTTGCCAAATCTTTGACTCATGGAGGACATGACTATTTTGGATGATCAGTTGAGTGAAGGATTTAGGCGATGGTAGCTTGACGGAGCTGGTGAAAAAATTTGAAAATCTGAGTGGAAAAATAACACAAGGACAAGATGCATTGGGAAAAATTAATGCAAATTAGCAGGTGATCTATGGTCCATCGAGTCTCATCAACTTTTGATATGGGGTTGGAAATAACGGTTTTGGGTAGACCGCTTTTTTCCTCGATGTTCCTCTGAGGGTGCCATGCGTCCACGAATGAAACCACGATATTTTTCCCTGTCCCGCCTTCGTATAATTAAACTTCGTGCTATTTCACCACCTGATATGTGCCTTAGCTGTTGATCCGAGCCATTTCAAGATCGATGGTCTGCAGAGTCCTACCTTTCACGCCTCCGCTATATTTGTCCACATGCCGCCATATAATACCTTATCCTCCAAACTATCACACTTCCATAGCAATGTAGCTTTTCACTAAATCTCTAAAACTTGGATCCTGATCTAAAAATTGTTATGATGATAACAGTGGGGAAGGCCCCTAGAACCTTCTCCATGGGAGGAAGTTCTAGGCCACCTCCTTATGGGAATAGAGTTGCATCTAGAGCACTTGCAACAGGTGTTTCAATTGCAGCGAGTGCAACATCCCACTAATCACCAGGGGAGCAGGAAAGTCCACGACCTTCTCGGGGAGCAGTTAGTAGGGGAAGGGGTTCTAGGCGAAGGAACTCATTTCAAAGACCTTCATAGAGAAATGTGCAGGTTCCACTTCACGTTACATGTTGGGGGTGTGGAGGGCCCCATTACCAACATGATTATCTAGAGTCACAATTATGATTTTTAAATAGAGAAGGAAAGACCCCAATGGGAAGAGTGAGTAGTAGCCACCATATTTATGCAACAGTTAATAACCGCTAGGAAAAACATCAATCCACTATGGTGGATTCGTCGGGTACACTAAATCATGTGAATGTTAAAATTTTGTTTGATTTTGGTGCTATAGATAGTTTCATTTCACAATGTGCATTATAAAAGTGTGGTTTGATAGACTACAAACATGGTGGCTTTAAACAAGTTGATATGGTTATGGGGGAAAAACAAGTGGTAGGACCTAGTGTCGATAGTTTCCTTGTAGACCTGGGAGTGTGTACTATTACATTGAAGGTGTATGTAATTTCCCTAGGGACTTATGATATAATCATTGGGATGGTCTGGTTAGAAGATCGTCAAGCTATGGTAGATTGTTTTGTGAAGAGGGTGCTTTGCATAGATGATGAAGGAAGGTCATTAGAGATACATGATATATGGATTAAGGCGTCTGTACACTTTATCTCAAAAATGAAGGTTAAACGTTGCATGAGGTAAGGTTGTCGATTATATGTAGTGGAAACAATAAATGAAGGGTGTTAGGGACCTAAACCCTCACGTAGGTAGAATAATATATTTCTATGTAATAAAGGTCAATATTAATAAGGCCTAGCAATAAGGAAGAATAAGTCTAATGTAAGAAGACCTAATAGAAGCTTCTGCTTCTAGAAGGATCTTCCTCTAGATTGTTTTTTTGATAGACATATTTAGTATAAATAGGAGTCAAGGGCATGAGAAGTTTTGTCTTGGATATTATTGTAATCGAGCTCTGCTTTGCTGGAGGTTGCCCCCTCGAAGAGGCAAGTGAACATTGCTCTCAGTAATCAAAGTGCTCTTTTTGGTGTTATTTTGTTATCATTTTGGTATTATTGTGGTGTTGCTATGGTTATATTTTTGTTCGTCTACCATTTATAGATATTTATTTCTGTTCTGCATACCTTTTATATATGGAATATTACAAGTGATATTAGAGCACCTTTCTCGGCAAAAAATTTTGGGTTAATTTTTTTTTTCCAGGGTAGAGACGTATTCTAGCATCTTTAAGCTATAGAGATCTATCATTATGTGCATAAACCCATGGTCAAGGATTCATACACATAGGAAATACAAGTGGTACTTAAGCGCACATCTGTTGGCCACCCTTGTAACCCCTGTTGGTACCCCTTCGAGTGGTAGCGCATCAGACATCACTTGTATACGGATTGACCTAGATCTCCTAAAGCCCTCTGTAGATAAACCGATCGACCACCTGACTTCTATAGTGCCACCGAGAACAACACTCGGGAAGATACTCTTTAGTACTTGGGTATTCAGGTAGTATGACTAAGGGTATGGTCTAGTCTCCTTAGTTGGTGCCCTAAGATATTGGGTCGAGTACTACTGTTGGACCCCACATGTATATTAGAGACCTATAGCATAGGGATAACCCTTTTCAGTAGAACCCTTGAATACCCTAACCCTTGGGAAGGAAATAAAAATAGAACCAACAAGATCTATTGCCATGCTACATTATCTTCTGCATTTTGGCTGCAAAATTACTACACATTTATTCCCGTTAAGCATTTGGGAATTTCGTCACTGCAGTATTCTTCAGGCTAGAGTACAACTTTGTAGGAGTAAAATAAAAATGAGTATAGTGGTCCCATCGACACACTTATTTGGGACCTATTCCATTGGATTCTCCTTTTCTCCTCGATCACAGTCATACCCTTCATTTTTAATCCTTTTTGTTTTAGTGGACCCGACCCCTCACCCAAAGACTCTCAAAAGATTGTGAGGATTTTTGGGTTTAATAGGTTATTATCACAAGTTTGTTAAGAATTATGGCAATATTGCAACACCTCTCACTGCTCTCCTTAAAAAGAGTGATTTCACTTGGACTCTAGCAACTGCTCAGGCTTTTCAAAACTTAAATATGGCCATGTACACCATTCCAGTCCTAGCCCTTCCTGATTTCACAAAGACCTTTGTCCTGGAATGTGATGCTTCCGGGAAAGGAATTGGTGCTAGCCTTATACAAGAGGGTCAGCCTTTGGCCTTTACCAACAAAAAATTGTCATAGCGAAATTTGGGAAAATCAATCTATGAAAAGGAAATGTTGGCTACTTTTCATGCTATGGATCTTTGGCGCTCGTATCTATTGGGGAAACACTTCCAAATTAAGACAGATCATCAAAGTCTCAAGTATTTTCTGGAACAACACCTTTCCTCCCCCGAGCAACAAAAATGGGTGACTAAGCTCTTTGGATATGATTATGAGATCATTTACAAAAAAGGAAAAGACAATGTGGTTGTTCATGTACTTTCTATAAAATATGAAGATGAAGGGTCCCTTTTTTCTCTCTCCTTCATTGTACCATATTGGCTCCAAGCTGTTCGCCAGGAATGGCTACAAGATCCCAAAAGTTCAYATCTGATACAAAAATTGCAGTCCAATTCTCCAGTCTCCCCAGGGTACTCTTGGCTCAATGATGAGCTTCGATATAAAGACCGTTTATATTTAAGTACATAGTCAAAACTTAAATCCACGGTTCTTTCTRAGCTTCATGCTACACCCAGAGCTGGGCATTCAGGGTTTACCGAAACCTATGACCGGGTCAAACGCTCTTTTTTCTAGGATGGTATGAAACAAGACGTTCATAATTTTGTGGCTGAATGTGATGTGTGTCAACGCAACAAGGGAGAAATAGTCAAATATCCCGACACACTAAAACCGCTTCCGATTCCACCTGCTATTTGGCGGGACATCTCTATGGATTTTATTGTAGGCTTACCTAAATCGGGCAATAAATCAGTCATCATGGTGGTAGTTGACCTTCTTTCCAAGTATGCTCATTTCTGTGCTCTTCAACACCCATTTACAACATCCACTGTGGCTCAAMTKTTCATGGATCAGGTCTTCAAGCTTCATGGCATGCCACATTCTATTGTTTCTGATCGCGACCCAACTTTCACTAGCAATTTTTGGCAAGAACTGTTCAATCTCCAAGGCATCCAATTGAATCTCAACACAACTTATAATCCCTAGATTGATGGTCAAATGGAAGTGGTCAACAAGTGTTTGGAAACATATTTGAGGTGTTTTTCATCAGAAAGGAAAAATCAATGGGCTCAATGGTTACTACTAGCTGATTGGTGGTACAACACTTATTACCATACAACTACCCACATGACTCCTTTTGAAGCAGTATATGGACAAAATCCACCTTTAGCTCTCTCATATTTTCCAGGTGTCTCGAAGGTCCAGGCAGTTGACCAAACGCTTACATTTCGAGAGGCTATTCTTCGTACCCTCAAAGAGAATTTGGTCATGGCCCAGAATCACATGAAGCAACAAGTAGATCAAGGTCACTCTGAAATTCAATTTGCAGAAGGGGATCGAGTGTTTCTTTGCCTGCAACCTTACAAGAAAAATTCCCTCAAGGCCGACCATTATCAAAAATCGGTGCCCAAATTTTATGGTCCTTATACAATTCTCAAGCGCATGGGATAGGTGGCCTATCAGTTAGCTTTGCCCAGTCGTTCTAAGCTCCATCATGTTTTCCATGTTTCCTGCTTAAAGAAGGTGATTGGAACTAAGTGCCAAAATCAAACCAACCTTCTTAGTTGGATGAAGAAGGATCCATTTGGCTACAACCACAAGTAGTTTTGGACCAGTGTGAGTGTTGTCTGCGTCAGCGAACCATCAAGGAAGTGTTAGTCTAGTGGAAAGATATAAATCCAACATATGCCACTTGGGAACCAACTACTATTCTGCAACAATTTCCTCATCTCAAGCCTTGAGGACAAGGCTGTTTTTAAGGGGGCAGACATGTTAGGGAACTAACCCTTGACGTAGGTAGAATAATATATTTCCATGTAATAAAGGTCAATATTAATAAGGCCAAGCAATAAGGAAGAATAAGTCCAATATAAGAAGACCTAATAGAAGCTTCCGCTTCTAGAAGGATCTTTCTAGATTGTTCTTTTGATAGACATATTTAGTATAAATAGGAGTCAAGGGTATGAGAAGTTTTGTCATCCAAGAACCTCCTGACCCACCTGAAGTTGACCCACTTATTTCCTTGCATGCCCTCACTGGCTTCTCAGCCCCCAAAACACTCAAGCTCATTGACTACATTAAGCACAAGAAGGTCATCATCCTTGTTGACAATGGTAGCACCCACAATTTTATTCATTTCCCAGGAAACCAATTGCTATATTCGTGCTGTCAATAATTTTCAAATCATGATATCCAATGGTGGGTCCATGAAATGTGGTAAGTGGTGTGAAAATGTCTGTCTTCAAATTGGACATTACCAACTGAAATATCATATGTTTTCCATTGACATGGAAGGTTGTGACATTGTGCTTGGTGCTGAATGGTTATGCACTTTGGGTCCCATTCTTATGGATTTTAAGGAATTAACCATGCAATTCCAACATGAAGGAAAAAAGTATCAATTCCAATTTCTCATAGTTGGTTCTCTTGAGATCATTAGTTCCCATCGTATGGAAAATATCCTCAAGAAAGGCCACTTCGGTATCATTGCTCAACTCCATTCTATTCAAGTCGTTGAGACACCCTCTGTGCATTCTAACCTCCAAGCTATCCTTTCCAAACATCAAGCTATTTTTTCAACCTCTTAGGGCCTTCCTACTTCTCATGGTGTTCATTCTCATTACATTCCGCTTGTTCATGGCAATATTCCTCCCAATGTTCTCCCTTATCTCCACCCATTTTCCCAAGAGAATGAAATTGAGAAAATAGTATAGGAATTTCTCCAAGCAGGTGTTATCCACCCTAGTACCAACCCTTATTCTTCCCCTGTGGTCATGGTATTTAATAAAGAAGGTACTTGGCGCATGTGTCCTGACTTTCATGCCCTCAATAATCTCACCATCAAGGACAAGTTCCCCATTCATGTCATTGATGATCTCTTGGATGAGCTGAGTGGTGCTCGATACTTCACTAAAATTGATCTACGTTCTGGCTACCACCATATACGTATGAAAGAAGCTGACATACCCAAGAATTCCTTTAGAACTCATGAGGATCACTATGAGTTTTTGGTCATACCCTTTGGCCTGTGTAATGCCCTCTCCACCTTCCAAAGCCTCATGAATCATGTCTTCCATCCTTTTCTCCATCATTTTTTCTTAGTTTTCTTTGATGATATTCTCATCTATAGTTAAACTTGGAAATATCATCTTTCCCATGTGGATCAAATTCTCCATCTACTCTCGCAACACCAACTTTTCCTCAAACAATCTAAATGTTCTTTTGGCACCTTGAAAGTCGAGTACTTGGGTCATCTTGTTGGCAAGGCCGGTGTCAGGGTGGATCCTAAAAAGATTGAAGCTATGCAATATTGGCCTCACCCAAAGACTCTCAAAAGATTGTGAGGATTTTTGGGTTTAATAGGTTATTATCACAAGTTTGTTAAGAATTATGGCAATATTGCAACACCTCTCACTGCTCTCCTTAAAAAGAGTGATTTCACTTGGACTCTAGCAACTGCTCAGGCTTTTCAAAACTTAAATATGGCCATGTACACCATTCCAGTCCTAGCCCTTCCTGATTTCACAAAGACCTTTGTCCTGGAATGTGATGCTTCCGGGAAAGGAATTGGTGCTAGCCTTATACAAGAGGGTCAGCCTTTGGCCTTTACCAACAAAAAATTGTCATAGCGAAATTTGGGAAAATCAATCTATGAAAAGGAAATGTTGGCTACTTTTCATGCTATGGATCTTTGGCGCTCGTATCTATTGGGGAAACACTTCCAAATTAAGACAGATCATCAAAGTCTCAAGTATTTTCTGGAACAACACCTTTCCTCCCCCGAGCAACAAAAATGGGTGACTAAGCTCTTTGGATATGATTATGAGATCATTTACAAAAAAGGAAAAGACAATGTGGTTGTTCATGTACTTTCTATAAAATATGAAGATGAAGGGTCCCTTTTTTCTCTCTCCTTCATTGTACCATATTGGCTCCAAGCTGTTCGCCAGGAATGGCTACAAGATCCCAAAAGTTCATATCTGATACAAAAATTGCAGTCCAATTCTCCAGTCTCCCCAGGGTACTCTTGGCTCAATGATGAGCTTCGATATAAAGACCGTTTATATTTAAGTACATAGTCAAAACTTAAATCCACGGTTCTTTCTAAGCTTCATGCTACACCCAGAGCTGGGCATTCAGGGTTTACCGAAACCTATGACCGGGTCAAACGCTCTTTTTTCTAGGATGGTATGAAACAAGACGTTCATAATTTTGTGGCTGAATGTGATGTGTGTCAACGCAACAAGGGAGAAATAGTCAAATATCCCGACACACTAAAACCGCTTCCGATTCCACCTGCTATTTGGCGGGACATCTCTATGGATTTTATTGTAGGCTTACCTAAATCGGGCAATAAATCAGTCATCATGGTGGTAGTTGACCTTCTTTCCAAGTATGCTCATTTCTGTGCTCTTCAACACCCATTTACAACATCCACTGTGGCTCAAATGTTCATGGATCAGGTCTTCAAGCTTCATGGCATGCCACATTCTATTGTTTCTGATCGCGACCCAACTTTCACTAGCAATTTTTGGCAAGAACTGTTCAATCTCCAAGGCATCCAATTGAATCTCAACACAACTTATAATCCCTAGATTGATGGTCAAATGGAAGTGGTCAACAAGTGTTTGGAAACATATTTGAGGTGTTTTTCATCAGAAAGGAAAAATCAATGGGCTCAATGGTTACTACTAGCTGATTGGTGGTACAACACTTATTACCATACAACTACCCACATGACTCCTTTTGAAGCAGTATATGGACAAAATCCACCTTTAGCTCTCTCATATTTTCCAGGTGTCTCGAAGGTCCAGGCAGTTGACCAAACGCTTACATTTCGAGAGGCTATTCTTCGTACCCTCAAAGAGAATTTGGTCATGGCCCAGAATCACATGAAGCAACAAGTAGATCAAGGTCACTCTGAAATTCAATTTGCAGAAGGGGATCGAGTGTTTCTTTGCCTGCAACCTTACAAGAAAAATTCCCTCAAGGCCGACCATTATCAAAAATCGGTGCCCAAATTTTATGGTCCTTATACAATTCTCAAGCGCATGGGATAGGTGGCCTATCAGTTAGCTTTGCCCAGTCGTTCTAAGCTCCATCATGTTTTCCATGTTTCCTGCTTAAAGAAGGTGATTGGAACTAAGTGCCAAAATCAAACCAACCTTCTTAGTTGGATGAAGAAGGATCCATTTGGCTACAACCACAAGTAGTTTTGGACCAGTGTGAGTGTTGTCTGCGTCAGCGAACCATCAAGGAAGTGTTAGTCTAGTGGAAAGATATAAATCCAACATATGCCACTTGGGAACCAACTACTATTCTGCAACAATTTCCTCATCTCAAGCCTTGAGGACAAGGCTGTTTTTAAGGGGGCAGACATGTTAGGGAACTAACCCTTGACGTAGGTAGAATAATATATTTCCATGTAATAAAGGTCAATATTAATAAGGCCAAGCAATAAGGAAGAATAAGTCCAATATAAGAAGACCTAATAGAAGCTTCCGCTTCTAGAAGGATCTTTCTAGATTGTTCTTTTGATAGACATATTTAGTATAAATAGGAGTCAAGGGTATGAGAAGTTTTGTCTTGGATATTATTGTAATAGAGCTCCTCTCTGTTGGAGGTTGCCCCCTCGAAGATGCAAGTGAACAATGCTCTCAATAATCAAAGTGCTCTTTTTGGTGTTATTTTGTTATCATTTTGGTATTATTGTGGTGTTTCTATTGTTATATTGTTGTTCATATTCCATTTCTAGCTATTTATTTCTGTTCTACATACTTTTTATATCTGGAATATTACAAAGGGAAGGAACCCTATAGACATGAATATCCAATTTTGTCGGAAATTAAGGATGTTTTTTTGAAATATTTGCTAGGGTTGTCTCCTGAGAGGGAGCTTGATTTTACCATCAATCTAAAAAATGGTGCACAACCAATTTCCAAGACACCATATAGGATGACAACTCCAAAAATTTGTGAGCTGCATATGTATTTGAAGGAACTACTCGACTTAGGGCTGATAAGGCCTAGTTTTTCACCTTGGGGTGCATCTGTAATATTTGTTAAGAAGAAGGATGGTTTTTTATGGATATGTATAGATTACAAGGACTTGAACCGAGCTAGAGTGAAGAATAGGTACCCAATACGACAGATATATGATCTCTTTGATCAGATGAAAGGATCAATTGTTTTCTAAAAAAATGATATGTGATGCGGGTATCACTAGTTAAGGATTAAGGAAAGATATATTCCTAAAACCTCCTTTCGAACTTGGTTTGGACATTAAAAGTTCATTTTTACTACCTTTTGGTTTGACCAATGCACCAGTGTATTATGAGCCTCATGAATGGTGTATTATGAAAGTACTTGTACCGCTTTGTGCAGTTATTTCTAGATGATATCCTCATCTATTCCAAGAAAGAAAGAGAACACGAGGAGAACTTGCAAGTGGTATTGTCATGCCTTAGAGAGAACAAGTTGTATGGAAAGTTTTCTAAGTGATATTTCTTCTAGAAAGAGATTCACTATCTCGATCATATCATTTCTGGAGAGTGATAATGTAGTATGGGGGAGTGATAGCATATGGATCAAGAAAGTTTGAGCAACATTAGGATCTTTACACTAATCATGATTTAGAGTTGGTAGATGTAATGCTAGCTCTAAAGCTTTGGAGGCACTATCTAGTGGGGTAGAGCTTTGAGATCAATATGGACCATGAAATCTTAAAGCCTCTGTTCACTCAGAGGGATCTCAATGCTATGCATAGATGATGGAGTGATTTTATGAGTGAGTATGATTTTGGAATTTCATACATCAAGGGAAAGGATAATGTGGTTTCATATTGCCTAAGAAGAAGGCCACATATGTTCTCATTGGTACACTTAAAGACTAATCCAAGGGAGCAGGTGTTGGGGCAACTTCTTGGAAATAATTTTTATTTAAAGGTTACTTCAGCCCTCCAAGGTGGGATATAGTTACAATACAAGTTTGAAGGATATAGCCTTGAAGAAAATGGATTTTTGAGATATCAGAGAAGGATGTACATACCTGAGGGTGGGAATATTTGAAGCATCATACTCAAGGAATCCCATAGAGAAATTTACTGTGTGCATCCAAGTGTGAATAAAATGTATATAGATATGAAGAATCTTTTCTTTTGGGAAGGCATGAAGCATGATGTAGTCCACTTCATTGCTAAGTGTCTCGAGTTTCAACAAGTAAATTATGATCATCATCACCTCACAGGTCTCCTATAACCACATGTTGTTCCTATGTCCAAGTGGGAAGTCATTTCTATGTTTTTTATTGTGGGATTGCCACTCACATTGCAAAGTCATATTTCCATTCTTGTTATAGTTGATAAGTTTACCAAGAGCACACATTTAATTCTAGTCAGAGACATTTATGATGTCACTGATGTGGCACATGTTTTTATAAGTGAAGTTATATATCTACATGGGTTACCCAACAAGATCATTTCAGAAAGGGAGTCTCGTTTTACCTGTAGGTTTTGGATAAGTTTGTAGTCAACATTAGGGAATCAATTGAACTTGAGCACAACGCATCATCCTAAAATGGATGGGAAAATTGAAATATTAAATTAGGTTATGGAAGACATGATTAGGATGTAAGTTATGGATAATCAAACCCATCAGGAGAAGTACCTACCTTTGGTAGAGTTTTCCTACAATAATGGTTTTCACAGCTCAATTACGATGTCACCTTATCAATCTCTTTATGGAAGGCCATGAAAAACACCATTGAGTTGGGAAAGGTTGGAATATTGAGTGACAATAGGGCCACAATTGATTCAAGAGATGGAGGAGCAAGTGATTCAGATCAGATAACAATTAAAGAAGGCACAAGAAAGACATAAAATTTATATTGATGCACATATAATTGACCAGAGTTATTAAGTAGGAGATCAAGTTTTCATTCGTAATAGACCTAATAAGAGTACCATTCAGTGTGGGAAAGGGAAAATGATTTATAGGACCATTTAAAATTCAAGAGAGAATTGGACCCATTTCCTATCACCTCGTACTGCCATCCCACTTATATAAAACTTATGATGCTTTTCATGTATCTATTCTACGAAATTATGTTGTTGACGAATATCACAAACTAAATTGGAAGGAATTGTAGGTCTCAGACACGAGAACCATCATGGTTGAATCGTTACACATATTGGACCGTAGGGTATGAAAAATTAGGAACCATTTGGTAGACCAAGTTAAGGTCCAGTGGGAAAATTATAGCCAATGATATACTACCTGGGAGGATGCAGAGACCTTACGACGAGATCATCCCTCACTTTTTTTACAACAACCTTGAGACTATGTTTCCAGAGGGATGGGTGTATGTAGTTTCATTTTGAATTAGACATCTATAATTACTTATGGTCTAGTCATATCTTTATTTGATTACTATCTATGGAACACTATACACTTTAAATTTTGGACATATGGATGTATGTGACTATAAATACTATGAATGTTTATCGTTATGTGATTTATGATGGATACTATGCGACCTATTTCTAGTTTGAAAATTTGAATTTGAAAGATGTTGGTACATGGATACTGAGTTAATGATATAGTTAAATGCAATTACATTTTAATAGTGCATGAATATACATGAGTATGTATTATAACTAACCTGCAGATTAATGGGCTATGTAATATCTAAAGGATGATGATAATAAATGGTTGACGCGTGAGCATCGACCGAGAAACAATATGGTATGAATATTTGTATGCTGATTTATGTTGGTTCTAATGCATTTCTATGAAATTTCTGAAAGTGTAGGTTTTTGAGGTAGAAATATTGTTTGAAGCTAAATATACGATGAAATAATTCCCAACAACATAATGCCATTGTATGGTCCATGCCAGGGTGTTGACCCTAGTTATATTAGGAGGGGTGGAAGCATTTCGCACCGTGTATCCTATGAAACTTGGATTCATGGGAGGACGGTGTTAGTTCACGCTCCCCTAGACATGTGATGATGACTGCCAGTTGCTTGTTGAGGAAGCTTGGTCAAGGTAGTTGAAACTTCCACTTACAAGTTCTATATGGAGTTAGGTATATATAGTTGACACTCTAGTATAGTCGAGTAGAGGAAGGATAGGGAGGGCATATGGAAGTAGGTTATGGCGGTAGGGTGTTAGAAGTAATTGAGAGTGTTTGGGGCTTTAATCTTATAGAATAAGTGTCTAGTTTTCTCTTTGTCCTTTAAAAAATAAATGCTTAAGGAAATTACAATTATCTAGGTAAATGTTGCCTTGTGCTAAATTATTATAATTGAAGGATTTTGCTAATATTGTAAATGGTTTATTGATTCATTATGAAGTTAATTACATTAGTGATTGGATTGGAATCATACATGAATTGAATTAGATGTGTTAATTATTTCCATTAGTACATGCATGAGTTATGTATGTTCTAGATATGCATACATGCCTTTTACATGTACACTAGTATTTATAAGCGTATTAAATTAATGATGTTTATTATTTGATCTAAATGTATGAATCATGTTATTATTATCCTTATATTGTGAATTACCACAACTTTGAGACAAATTTTCTTGAAGGATGGGTGTATGTAACACCCCAAATGGATTAATTAATAATTACAATTAAGTAATGTAATTCAAGTAATTAATGTAATAAATTTAATCAAATAATCAAAATCATTAATTTAACTAAGTCAAGTAGATTATTTAACTAATTAGATTTTATCATTATTTAAATTATAGATTAAATTATGTAATAATGAATGAAATGATTATTTATTGTATTACGTGTGATGGTAAAGTTGGAAGGGATAAAGGTAGATGGTAAATTTATAAGGGTATATAGGAATTTATGAGGGATGGGGGGAAGGAAGTCAAGGGAGACAATCTATATCAGAGGGAAGGACTGTCAAGGAGGATAATGGGGAAGGGGAGATTAATGAACAAAGATGGGTCATTTGGAAGGGGATTTCAAAAGGGAAAAAGGAAAATAAGACTTTAGAGGAAGAATTTGATTTTGGGAAATTTTGGATTCCTATGAGATTGGCTCGTTCATGATAATTTTGGGCTCGGGGGCCAGGAAATCTGATTTCTTATAGCCAGGGAGCCAACGAATTTGTTCCTAGCTGGATGGGAGGAATATATTATGTTTTTAGGTAGTTTCAAGCAGATTAAGAAAACAACAAAATATAGGGAAAACTTCTTCTTCAAGAGGTATTTTACTATCTTCCTCTTTTTCTTGAATCAAAGTTATTATACATACATAAATACATACATACATACATACCTATATATGTATATGTATACATATACATATACATATACATATATATTACATGTGGTTCAAGACACCGAAGACTGTTACTCACTACATCCATGGAAAACCACCTTGAAATCCACGAGAGAAGATGGGGAGGCAGAACATTTTTGGAATATTGGGGGCTCAACAACAAGAGCATCATATAGACCCATTTAAGGGCATAACATGTCACTTACACAGAATTGAACCTAGGTTGGGAGGGTAAAAACCATTCCTCCTAACCGCCCAAGATACATCCAATGGACTTATAAAATGGAGAGCACAGGGTTGACCTTTGATCCACTTATGTGTGCATAGGTCATGATATTAATTAATATATTATTTTAAATTTGAAGGACATGGGGGTGGGATTTGATCCACTTATGTGTGCACGGGTCACGATACCATTTAA
>JZKD02S0090819.1:13952-24957 GCA_000966675.3 Picea glauca | reverse complement strand
AAATTCAAGAGAAGAATCTCAATTCAAGAAGGTTTCAAGTAGGTGTAGGAATGTTCAATGCATGGGGATGCCTCAACCAATGGTACTTAAAGAAGGTTTTCCCTCTTCAAGAAATAATGAATTTGAATTTATGGGGCATCTTGAGGGTTCAAAAATTCCAAAAGATATCGAGAAGAAATTTGAACATGAAGCAATTGAACCCAACTTGGGTTCAATGCACCCTAACATCAACACATATCCATTCTAAGGATCTAGATCCAACAAAAAAAAAAGGAGCAGAAGAAGGAGAGGAGGAAGAAGAGGATGCAGAGGAAATAGAGGAGCAAGAAGAGGAGACAAAGGAAATCAAGAAGACGAGGAACCACGAGAGCCAACAACAAGGGTTCACTCTAAATCTTCTAAATTCTTTGCTGGAATTTTGAAGAAAGAGCCAAATCCCTCCCCTTCTCACACAAGGGGAAAGAAATCTAAGAGAACTTACAAGGCAAAAAATAATATCAACTTGAGACATCAAGGGAGCAATTGTTAGCTATGTTTTTTGTATGTGTGTGTAAGATTTTATTTTTGTACTCATTTGTCTTCTCTTCTCTCCTCTCCCATTAATTCTTTGAAAGGAGACAAATAAATCAATAAAAACTACCAAATTAACAAGATTCTTAATCAAAAGCTATTATAACCTTCTTGTAACATACAAATATCTCCCAATTAAATACTATTAAAAAATTACACACAATAAAAAAAATTAAAATTCAACATTGTAAAAAACCATAAATAGTTTTAAAATTGATAACAGAAAATAAATATTTTATTTAAAACAATTGAATATATTATTAAATTAATTATAATTGTTTTAAAACATTATTATTAAAATTAGAGATGGCCTACATCAACCACATCCATGCAGCTCATGCGCTTCTCATCATATTAACGACCATTGTTGTGAATAGAGTACACGGTGCTATGCCTTGTTATTGATCCGTGAATAGAGTAATAGTCAATGGATTTATAGAGGTCAACCAGGCGTTACTTAGTTAACATGTTGTGGCTGATGTACTGTATTTTTTCAAGAGCCATTATGACGTGCGAGGAGATGCCCGTAGAAGTCTGCGCTTTCTCGGTTTCATCCACTGCTAATAGATGTGTGCTCGAGAAGGCTTTAATGATGGACGACACATTGCAATTTCAATTTGAAAAAGGCGAAATAAGCCAAAACTGAATCTGAAAATGGGACAACCCGACGACTACATGGACATTTATGCCCATGGAAGTTTACACTGTATGGAGCTTGAATCCCAATACCAACAACTCACTCAAAGCGCAAGGTCGGATTGTGTGGCTTGGATCGTCAGGTCGTCGGATCTGTGCTATGTTCATGGAGCTAGAATATGTAAATCTGTATCATTTTTGTCGTACGGTATGTTAGTTCATTCGATTTTCGACACGTAGCGTGCATCCAGGTGCTAGATCCAAGGGCTCTGCAATCACGACGTGGCGTTCATTTAAAGTTTAGATCCAAGGGTTCTAGATTCACCACGTGGCTTTCATCCAACGATCCAATCCAAGCAGTTCACATCTTGCCACATAGCATAAATCGAATGGCTAGATCTGGCTGTTGTAGTCTCACCACATGGCATGCATCGGATGGTTAGATCTAGCGGGCGTGATATTGCCATGTGGTGTGAATCGTACGGCTAAATTTGGTGGCGGTTAAAAATAATTAAATTATGAACTTAGTAAAATAGTGGTTTATATTATTAAAGAGAGGGCATGTTAAACAAAAGTGGTAGTCATCCTTAAGCTTCTTTGTATCCTAATGTATTTTTGAGTTGATCCAACAACATATTTTTGTATCATTTTGTTTTTTAACTTATACATTATTCATCATAGTTTTTTATCCATCATACTAAGATTGATAAAATATTTGTAATATTTCAATTTCTTTTTATTAATGATTTTTATTATCATTATCAATATTAACAAATTCTATAAATTTTATGGTTATTTAGTATTTTTTATTTTCTTTAAAACTAAATTTGAAATTTAAATTGTGTTGAGAATAACCACATCTATCAAAATTTTAAACTTGATGATTTTATGATTCTTTTTCTAAAAGATCACATTTCATTAAATTTGGCTTTGCATAGATAAAAATTTATGCCTTCATCTATACAATGTACTTTGTTTTTTTATAGCACTTAAATATGTACAAATTTAACCAAAATGACGAAAGAAATATCTAAATACACCAAAACTAGATCAAAGACACATGATGAGAAACAAAAAACAAATAAATTATAAAATAACTTCATATATGAAAAAACTAACTATATAAAATGAGTATGATTATGTTTTATACATACTAGCTATAATTTAATATAAGTATGGGTCCAATTTCAACTATATACTGAGTTAGTTAGATAGTGAAAATTTTAGGAAGGGGAAAATCCTATGTAAAGTAGACTATAAGTAGTTAGTAGTATTTTGGTTAAGGTTTGAGAAATATAGATGAGACAAAAATGAGATGGCATATTGTGAATGAGAAAAAGTTACAACAAAATCATTACTTTTGTTAATAATTAGCATTGGTGGAATATTTTCTTTTGATCATTACTCTAGTAATCAAGTTTTATTTGGCATTAGATGTGTACAACTTCAAGCCAACGTGTTTGAATAGACAATCTATAATGGCTATGTTCTTTGGTGGAGATTAAAATAGGGTTTGTGCATAAGGTTGTCCAATTTACAGGGCAACATTTGACTAAGGATTTCCTTAGATATGTAAAACCATTATGATATATTATGTTCTATGTACTTCTTAACTGGACGAGTAACATTGTAGATATTTTATTCACTACTAAACGGTTAACATTGTAGATATTTTATTCAATAATTAAACCATTTTGTTTTATAAAAAGATATAACCCATCCAATGAACATAGTTCATAGTTTCACACATTACATATATATGTATAAAAATATACACATCCATGAAGAGGTAAGGCCGTAATAGTTTTGAAGATTGGAGTGAATCTCACCTCACATCTTGATACCTTATTCAGAGCCACCGAAATAAATGCTTCATCACCCAACAACCTTGGGTACTCTTCTTTCCACATGATACATGTGGGGTGCAAAAGAAGACATTATCCCTCTCATTTCTCCCAATTCATCATTCTTGTATCCTTCATTCCCTAATTATATACACTCTCCTCCCATAAATTTCCCAAGTAAAAAAATCCTCTTCTCTTAAAATCCCCCCTGGTTAATCTCCTCCTTAATCAAGCCACATGTCTCTCGCAAAACATATTACATGTGTGAAAAGGTTTAAGAATTCCCCTTTCATCCTTTTTTTTTAATTATATTAATGATGTTAACAATCATCGCTAATACCAATAAGGTTTGTTAGATAATAAAAGGAAAAGTAATTATTGTTTATAATATCAGTGCAATGAAAGTACCAAGATCATTAGAGTTTTCATAAGCAATGAGGTCTTGAGGAGTGGTCAAGTTATGACACTAGGTAAATTTATACCTTTAGGGTGGGTTGAAAGGAAATGATGCTCATCCTCAACCTCCTCTATATCACAAACTCTATAAATTTGCTCATCCCAAGACATTTTTAAGTTATCCTAGTGACCAATGTCACTATGTACATCATGAGCATTTATCCTATTAGTGGTGATATTTATTTTGTTCTTTAGATCCAAAATGTTGGAAAAATAGTTTTGATATTTGTAATTCAAGTTTTTTCATTTATTAAACTTGAAACCATTGACAAAGTCATCATTATATTTCTTAATACATTCTTAATACAACAACTGCATGAAACAATAACAAATATTCATGAAATATTTCAACTTTAATCGAAAACTTTTCTTGTCATTTAAATTTATTTGGAGAAATGTAAGAGTTTTTCAAAAAAGCCAAAAACAAATCACTACATTAAGTTTCTTAATACAACAAATGCATGAAATGGTAATGAATACTCATGGGAGATTTGAATTTCATACACAATATTTTTGATCATTTAAATGTATTTATAAAAATATAAGAGCTTATCTGAAAACTTATAATGATTGCAATACAAAAGTACAATGTAAGCCTTGGTAGAAAATCATGACACAAATCACAAAAATATATTATTTCTTGATTTTTGGACCACATAAAAACAAATCAATTCTAATAATTTCAATCAATTTACATTAATAACACATTCGATATTGTGTTGCTTCTTATGATGCTATGTTGAATTTATCAACATAGTTATTTTAAGCCAAAATGTTTCCAGTTCGTGATTAGAATTTCAAAATGCATCTCAATTGAGTTTGAAATTACAAAGCAACCAATGTTGAGTTGATCACTTTAGAATTTAAAATCTATTGAAATATTTTCAACATAGCATGAATTTATGCTAAGATAAAGCTAGGCATGGTTCTTGCTAATTAAAAACTATAGAATCTTCTCTAAATGGAATGATGCTATGATACCATGAATCTTTATTTGTTGCAGTCTAGGGAATCAGAGGGATGCATTTAAGTAGAGAGTTGCATTATAGGAGGAATATTAGGGACACACATGTACTCATGAAATAAGAGAAAATTATTTGGTAACATTAACCAACCACTTTACTATTCCTTCTTCATGAGTATTTACACAATAGGAAGATGGTTGGAGTGGTTTTACCCGCTCCAACTAATCCTTTGTTAGGCTCTCTTTGTACCTTATACTGATGTCTAGTGTATAATGTATGATGACAATTATAATGGCCTAAGAGGCCTCCCAACATCTCCTCCACACTCAAAACCAAGTCCCTAAAACCTTTTCCCCACCTATGATTGGTGTTCATTCATTATGTCAAGGAACCTCCGCCCACCCCCACTCCCTATTCATTCCTACAATCTCCCTCTAAATATGTGTTGAAAGATATGCCATAATCTAGCATGGCTCCCTTAGATCTACTCCACTTGTCCTCCCTCAATAACTAGTACTTACAACATCAAGGATGGACGTGGGCATACAATGGTTGATCCTCGGTCATGTAATGAAGTATGACGGTGTTGTAGTGAAGTATG
The DNA here is from genome assembly GCA_000966675.3 of Picea glauca. Taxonomy (NCBI): domain Eukaryota; kingdom Viridiplantae; phylum Streptophyta; class Pinopsida; order Pinales; family Pinaceae; genus Picea; species Picea glauca. The sequence goes on along the minus strand of JZKD02S0090819.1, from coordinate 19,885 downwards.
ATTCCAATATATCAATTTGGATCACCTACAAGAGGTGTTGTGTTGGAATGAACATGATGCCAACAAGGGTGGAAAGGTCTATTTTTCCTTAGTGTCAAACAAACAACCATGTTGGACTTGTCTCACATGGTGTGCCTTGCTTGCACCAAGGGTAAATGATATTTATCCTTGGCAACAAAATACATACCATTTTAAATTAAACAAAAAAAAAATATTAAAGAAAATAATGATGACAATATAATGTATTCAATATGATCCTTATGACATTAGGAGCAACCACAATGGAATGACATCTCCTACTAACATAATGGTTTATTGGTTTCAAGGTTAGTATGCTTGTTTCTCGACCTTCCCTCCTAATTCAAGGGATGTTTTGTGTGGGTACATGTGTGTGAAACAACAGTCATATATGCCCATTTTATGGCATCTTGGAATTGCTTCTACAAGTATGAAATCTCCTTTCATCTTGTGTTTTTATCTCACATTGGATGTGATTGTTGGTCCATGACAACGTATAAGTCTCAACATACCATGATCCTTATGTCAATGGGCATAGTGCCAAGGGAATTGTGTCTCCTACTAACATAATGGTTGAGCAAGGTGAGTATGCTTGTTGCTTAACCTCCCCTCTTTCTTAGTGGTGCATGTCACGTGGGTGCATGTGTGAGAAACAATAATGTGATACACTTATCATGTGGTGTATTGGAATTACTTCTATGAATATAAAATCTCCTCTCCTCTCATGTGTTATGTCATATTGGTTGTGAGAGATGGTCTATGATAACATATGTCTCAACATACCATGATCCTTATGCCAATGGGGGCAACCCCAAGAGATTGGTCTTTCCTATTCATATAGTAGTTGACTTATTGTAGCATGAGTATGATTTTCTTGGCCTTCCCCTCCTTTTATATGGGACATGTGTGTGTTTGTGAAAGAACAATTAGATGCACCTATATTATGGCATCTTTAAATTGATTCTATATCTATAAATTGACTATCCTCTTGTGTGTAATTCCACATTGATTATGAGGGTTGGCCCTTAACAACATATAATTCTCAACATACCATGATCCATATGTCAAAGGGGGAACCACAAGGGAGTGGTGTCTCCTACTACTGTAATGGTTGATTCATTGTTGGGTGAGTATGCATGTTTCTTGAGGGGTGATAGGCGTAAGGAAGATCATCCTAGACCCTGAAGGAAAACTTGAAACAACATATTCCTGGGGTTTAGGAAAGTCTATAAATAATCAAGTCGAGGATTATGCTCTGAATCTAGAACAAAGAATTTGGTTGTCAAAGGAAACTCAAGAAAAATCCTCAAATTGATGGTCTCAGAATCAACCCTATTTGATATGCTTACATCTATCCTAGCTCACACTCAAAAGGAGGCATCTAATCTTCAAAAAGTCTCATTTTTTTCAAATTTTAAGAGAGCACAACTATCAATCCATTCCTTAGCTATAATAGATCATGCATATGAAGGCATATAAAATCATAATAAATCACCATATGTCCAATACCATCACTATTGGCATGTTTACAGGTAGAGTGTGCTTGTCATTGATGGCAAGATAAGAGTGTGCATTGATGGAAAAACAAGAACATCGTAAGCTTAGGTGAAGAAGAAAATAGTATGTAGAGATCAAAGCTCAGGAGAGATAGCTTTCTGAGATGTGCAAACAAGATCCCATACATCAAGGCTCACAGAAGGATCAAAGGTCATGGCCTTTGACACTTAGAGATTTGAGAAAGCCAAAGCTCAGGAGGAGGAGCGACATTGGTCGTTGGATCACCAATCCTGAATACCCGATGTTCATTAGATCAGAAGTCCAGTGACCAGAGGAAGCGCAGATGAGAAGTATAGATCTGATCCGTTGGATCTGAGTGCCGAGGACCAACAACCGTCAGATCCAGTATAACTATGAAGAGGATAATGGTCGAGATCCATCCTCCAATTACACGAAATGCAAAATCACGATGAGATCTGAACCGTTGGATCTAGAGGACACATGGAGAGAGATCAACATTTCGCTGACTCAAAAAATGGAAAAGTCAAAGATGAGTAGTCCTCCAACTTCGCAAAATGTGAAGTATCGATAAGATTTGGACTGTTGGATCACAGAGGGTTGTGACCCGTTGATCTAGAGTATTTAAAATATTGGGAGTTGGAAGAGTCAGGGTTGGCTCACGTTCAAGCGCTCGACATGCTAAGTGGTGATTTGATCATAGTTGTCGGATCAATTTCGAGTGGAAGGACATGATAAGCTAGAAAAGTTGCATTGCAGAAAGATCGAGCCATCGATCCAAGATACTGATCAAATGAACAACATTCACTTCGGATATAGAGATGCGAGGAGTTTACACTCAAGAAATTTTGAGATTTGAAATCCCCTTAATGCAAAGTTATGTTAACCGTCAAATCTGGAGATTAGACAATGACCATTAGATCGTGGAAGACCAGGTTAGCAGACCACATCAACAAGGACAGGTGGTAGATTACATCAGCAAGGACACGTGGCACAATCAGACAATGAAAAGTGTCAATTTGATTTGGCATTTCAGGAACACGAAAATCACAAATTCGAGTGACATGTGGCAGCTACTTGGCTCATGACACGTCATCAAGTGACGCAAGATTTACATCACTCTGGGAGTTTTGCTTCAGGAGTTTTACCACCAGTACTCGCCCAAAGACCCAAAGTCTTGGAGTGAAAGATAACCGTTGGATTAAAGAGGACATGTGTTAGTGGATTTTCAACTCCGAGAAAAAGCAAAGGAAGGATGAACGAGAGTTTGAGAATTGATATCTCTGAAGTCTGGAGACACGAAGGAGATATCGGCCATTGATTCGAGAGGGACACGCATTGTTGGATCATGGAATTTGGGTGAAATGCTCCGGGGGAAAATGAGAACTTGAGAATTGAAACTCCCAGAGCTTGGATCGTGAAATTGATCTCGTCTATTGGTTTGGAGGGACACATGTCATCTGATCATTGAGACCAAGGATTGTGCATGGACAAATGAAAGAAGGTAGAGTTGTCAATTGAAGAGGACAGATCTGAACCGTTCGTTCAAGAGAACCATCAAGATCATACGATCGATAGTCGTGCTCCATTGCGGGGCTAGAACATGCTCTGGCCTTAATTTTTCGTAATTAGGCCACAATCAAAACTATGGTTTTTGGAGAGAGAACGCATGGAGGCTCATGGTGAATTGCGGGGTGAAAAGCAATTTGGTCTAAACCACCTTTGGACGTGCCCACAATCGCTTGGTCACATGAATCTCATAGCCCAAGTTCATATCATGAAATGGAGCCAGCGCTCACTAGACAGAAATCGGGAAGTGCCTTTTGAATAAGCGCTTGGTCACCGACGGTGGTCACGCGAAGGAAGGGGCTAGAAGACAAATAATCCATAGTTGACTAGATGTAAATGACAGAGAAGACGAAGAGTCTTGACTGCCAGAGAAGCTAAGGAATCTCATCATAACAACCATTGATGATGAATTCACAGGGAACATAACCACCAGAGAAGATGAAGATTTTACATGATCATCAGACGATGACTCGACATGAGGAAAGCATGCAGAACAAAGAAGTGAAGTGAACTCTATTTTCGAGCTATGCAGGAGTGAGGAAGAGCTGCAGTGAACAACCTGTAGGGTAGAACAGTGATGTTGTAAAGAGCACGCAAAGGAATTTCACATGATGGAGGTAGAAGGTGCACAAAGAGTATAAAAATGTAGAACATCGAAAAGATGGGAGCTACTGTTGAGTGTGATTCATGCGGGGAGAAGCATGCGGTGTGCAAGAGATGAAGCGCAGAAGAAGGAAGGAACATAAATGCATATCTGAGAGAAGAATAGAAAGTGTAGCAGACGTGAGGAGAGAGACACTGATGCAGGCAGAGCAGAGCAGTGTAGCAGAATAGTGATGACTGGTAAGCCATAGATAAATGTTATATCACTGCGATAAAGTTGTAAAAAGAAAAGATTTATATTTCAGGGTGGTAGGGAGGTGCTTGGGAGGATTGGTTTCCTTAGAGTTTCAAGTGGGTGCTTGAACACAGGGAGTTGTAGCTTCCATCTGGTTGCAGTAGGAAAAACCATGGTGGCAGGGTGGTGCAAGGGATAACTATTGTTCTTTGTTATATAAGTTGGTGCCTGTGTGACTGGAAGTTGGTGCTTCTATCTAGTTGGTGCTAGAACACTCAGGGAGTTGGTGCTTCCTTCTAGTGGGTGCTAGAGAAACCAGAGAGTTGGTGCTCTCAACAAGTTGTTGCTTGTAAAAAAAAGGTTGTATCCTCAAGAGGAGTTGGAGATCATAAGAATGATAATGTAAAGAAAATAAAGATTACTTATCATATAAAGAAGAAGATGTTTTTCCCTTTATGGGTTTCCTTAGGAAATATCTGTCTCTATATATTTCATGTGTGTGATTGATGTTTAATATTTTATTGCTTACTTCCCTACATCATTGTGATCATCATTAAGTGTTATGTAAAGAGTTTAAAATGGGCATAATTGTTTAAGCACAGTAACAACTTATTCCCCCCCCCCCCCTCTCAGTTGTCCAACAATTGGTATCAGAGACGGTTCCTTTTATTTAAAGGTAGATCAGTAAGCTTAAATATGTCAATCCATGAAGAAACTTCGACCAATAAGGCCCCTCTGTTAAATGGAACAAACTTTTCCTTTTGGAAAGTTAGGATGAGAACTTACATAATGGATATAGGTGCAGATATATGGTATGTGGTAGAGACTGGTTATGTAAAGCCAATTGTACTAGATAATAAGGATGAAAAGATAGAATTCAGCTTCAATGCTAAGGCTATGAATGCTATTCTGAGTGGGCTGGCAGAAGCAGAATTTGTAAAAGTTATGCACTTAGAAATTGACAAAGAAATGTGGGACAAACTCATTAGCAGTTATGAAGGTAATGAGAAGGTAAGCTTCAAACCTATAGATTACAGTTTGAACAACTATAGATGAAAGAGGATGAAACTGTTGGGAATTACTTTCTGAGAGTTGAAGAACTAGTGAATGCCATGAAGAGTCTTGGTGAGAAGTTTGAAGACGTAGTTTTAGTCCAGAAGATTTTAAGATCTTTGTCAAATAGGTTCAACCCAAAGATCTCTGCTATAGAAGAACTTAATGATCTAAAAAATATGGCTTTTGATCAACTTCTAGGAACGTTCACTGCATATGAAATGAGGATATGTAAAGATAAATCCACTTCTAGAGAAGCATCATTTAAAGTTGATAAGAATGAGGATTCTAACCCTGATGAAATTGAAGCAAAATTTGTGAGAAGACTAAAGAAAGGATCAGGCAAGTACCAAGGCAAATTGCCCTTCAAATGTTTTAACTATGGAAAGATAGGTCACTTTGCATCAAAGTGTCCACACAAGAAGCAGGATCAGAATTATGAAGGAGAAAATAAGTTCAAACCCAAGAGATTTGGTAAAAATAAAAGTTTATGTGTAAATAATGATGACTCTTCAAAAGACACATATAATGACTCCTCGTGTGAAGATAAGGTTAATGACCTTATGCTTATGTCCCAAGAGGATTATGATAATAAAAGAACAGGAACTAATGTTGACGATGAAGAAGCTGTGATTGAATTGGAAGGAGAACTGATCAGTGCTCTAGAATAAATTGCTAGACTCATATCTAAGAAGAAAAAGAAAAAACAATTGTTGATACAGTTTGAGAAAGACAATAAAGAACCTAATGAAGACTTTTCCTTGCTAAAAGTGGAATTAGAAGAGGCAAAGAAAACATAGGACATTCTGAAACAACAGTTATCATAAAAGAAGGCAAGATGTGAAGCCTTGGAAGAAGAGGTAGTAAAAACCAGAAAAGAGATGGAGAGGTTTAAAACATTGTATCTTCAAAACCTTCCAAGCATTAAAGCCACAATAGA
>JZKD02S0090808.1:0-24957 GCA_000966675.3 Picea glauca | reverse complement strand
CAAGTTGAGTATGATGAGCCCATTCCAATATATTGTGATAATACAAGTGCCATCAATATCTCAAAAAACCCAGTGATGCACTCCAAGACAAAGCACATTCCAATCAAGTATTACTTTCTACGGGAACAGGTTGCAGAAAAGAACATCAGAGTTGAGTATGTGGGCACAAAAGAACAAGTGGAAGACATCTTTACAAAACACTTCCACAGGAAGCCTTTGAATATATTCACCAAATACTTGGAGTTATTTCTACTCCAAAAATGAATGTTTTTTGAATGATTTTTGAATGCTTATCTTATATGTCTTAGATGTATACGAGGAAGCACCATAAGAGGACAGCCTGTCAGGGGGAGTAGCCCCAGATGGAAAGATAACTTTGCCATAGATGACAAAGGGGGAGAGATTTATTAGATGTAGAGGACAGAGGCATGGTTCCAGGGGGAGAAGATTTATCAGATGCAAAGGACAAAGGCATGGTTCCAGGGGGAGCGTGAGTGATATGATTTCAGTATTGCATCAGAGTGTTGCCATCAATGCCTAAGGGGGAGATTATTGATTAAGGTTGTTTGTCATTGATGTCAACCCTTGAAGAAAGCCTCGTAGCACAAAGGCTTGTGTAATGGACCCAATATTGTTTGATGTAAATATGACTCATTGTTTTTTTTCATGGTTGATAAGAAGTAATTATGGATGAACTCCAAATTGGTCCCCTTATGGTGAAATTCCTCACAAGAAGACGCTTTGTGGAGTAAGAGAACCCATGCTTAATTGTGGAATAATGAGATGAAGGAAAGAGATTTTTTCAGAGAAAATGTCCTATATGGATAGTGCTTGTCATTTCATTTCCAGTGGTATGTGGAACGTCACATAATTCCTCACGGTTAGAGAGTTATGGCCATGAGAAGTTGGAGACCCCAGGTTTGGGTAATNTGGAAGTTGTAGCTACCTTTGGAAGTCATTACTTCCCTTAAACAAAACTATTGATTATTTCTCATATATTGTGCATGGTGTATTGTGGTGTATTGGTGTAACTCTTATACTATTGTTCATTTATCATTGGGTATAATTGAATGGTTTAAGTATAAGTTGAAAAAGGTTTTTAAATTGTACTTGATACTGATTCACCCCCCTCTCAGTATCAACAAGTGGGTTAAACAATCCAAAGACATGTATAAACAAATAAATAAACTAAAACAACTAAGAAATAAAAGTTAGAAAGAATGAGAAACTTAGAACCCTAAAAATCAACCAATGACCAACATAATGCTACCAATGGATCAATATATTAGTAGGAAAAACATTGTAGAAACAAATGAGGATTTATGAGTCCCCTCTTCCTCTTTGGGAGGGCTCTTGATTTCCCTAATGGATAGCTCTTCTTATAATGGAAGGAAAATTAAAAATGGTGAAGAACAACAATGCATATTCCCTTAAGAGGTGAGTGGAATGGCCTATTACAATGATGCTTGAAGGATCCTAAGAGAAAAGAGGATTATCAAGGGAGAATTCTAGAAGCATAAAAATACTATGAATATATTGGTTTCTTAGTCCACCCATGGATCTTATTTATAACATTTCTTCAAGAAAAAATGTAATTGGTTATTGGTGTGAACAAGGGGCCTTTTAGGGAACCCTCTAGTTCTTGATCAACCCCCCATTCAGATTTCCCTCAGATATGAAGGTCAAATTGTGTTGGGACCTAGTCCATAAGTGGTTGAAGGGATGACAAGATCCATAAATGTGTCATTAATAGAAGTGTGTGGCTTTTCTCGTACACATTTGTGCACTTAACCCATTGTTCTCTTTGAGGGATTTGTTGGCTCGCGCAGAGTGTGCGCGCTTCCTTTGGTGAATTTGTGCATGTCAATTTTTGACCCAATTGTATAGTTTTTTTCCTTTTGAATGCATTTCAGTGTTTCAGGTGAACTAATTTATTCTTGGCATTGCTGTGTTTCTGTAAACATTTGCGTGCAATGTTGCAGAGGATATTTCAGTGATAAAAACAATGTTGCAACAATATTTCTATTGGACGAAAATTTGATAGGATGCCATCAAGTATATCAGTTCCTGCATGACCTGCAACATTTTCAAATCGGCCATTAATAAACAATGCATGTACACCCCTCTCCCTACTCCTGAACGACCCTGGGAATCCATATCGATGGACTACATCTCGGGACTCACTTCAACTAAGGAGTGAAATGACTATGTTTTTTTGTTTGTTGATCAATTTTCCAAGATGGTGATTATGGATGCCTCCAAGAAGAGCATCACAACAGAGGCCACTTTGAAGCTCTTCTTCAAATGAGTGTGGTTACATTTTGGGATACCAAAAACTATCATCTCAAATTGGGACAGTCAGTTCCTCAACACATTTTGGTCGATTCTCTGGTCACATATGGACACCAAACTCACCAAATTCACTACCTTCCACCCCCAAACAGATGGCCAAACCAAGGTCTTCAACAGGATGATCATGCATATCTTGCACATGTACAATTCCAAGAATCTGGACACATGGGATGAGAGTCTTCTCTATGTTCAACATAGTTACAATAGATCCATACATAGCTCAATCGACCACAACCCATTTCAAGTGGGGTTTGGATTTCAACCATTGGGTCACATGGATATTTCACTACCCCTTGTGTCCACTTAGGAAAAATCATCCCATGCTCAAACCAAAGCTGAAAAATCCACTTGGTTCATTGAACGATTCCACCACATCCGCCAATAGGTTTAGGATATTTTTCATAAGTCCAATTCCAAGTATAAGAAGCGCCATGATAAATACTAGGTGCCACACAAGTTTCAGGTGGGAGATAAATTTTGGTTGCATAAGAATACATAATGAATTATAGGACCCCATCAGAAGCTTCTTCCACTCTACTATGGACATTACACCATCACCAAGGTTGTAGGTGACAATTATTTTGATCTAAACATTCCCCCCTTTCTTGGTTTTCACCCAATGTTTAATGTGGGCCACCTTCGACCATAATTTCCACTATTATTGGACACCTCAGAGATAGCAGAAAAGTTGACACTAACCAAGTTCAATCCTGAATACATGGAACAGGGGAAACTCCTACACCAAGGAAAGTGGCTCACCATGGGCCAAATTCAACAACAATTTCCTCATGTTATGGGGGAACTCAATACAATGGATACCATTTCTTCCTAATGGGGGAGGATTGATACAGGTGGATATCGGTGGCCACCCACCTTTTCCAACTGGCCCACATACAACTTTTATCTTGGAATTTTTTTTCTAGATTTTCGGGTCCTAAACTTCTTGGGTCGCTTTGAGGCCCTAAACAACATTTTTTGGGCTCTCCACAGTGGCACTCTATACAATTTCATATTGTGTATTCCTTGGAAAACCCTTTCCAATGAGATATCTCACACCTAAAATAGAGATAGTATGCAAAAGTTATGACCCCAGGAAGTTGATGTACTAGCTTACCCCATCGGGGCCCACATGAATTTTCATGCTTCATCTCATAGGGTTAGGTTTTTGGATGTCTATGGTTTTCTTATTTATTTTGGATGATAAAACAACTTGGAGGCCTCATTGTAATGTGCTTAGGATAATGCCTATAGCTGCCACATCTCTTCTCAAAGATTAGCTACCGCAATTCGAGCAAGATTGTTTCATTTTGCATTTTACTGTTTCAACATATTTATTTAATGAATAGAATTTAAGTTTTAATATATCTATGTTATTGTTCATTGTATCTTTTTGTTAATGTTATAGATCTTTTCTTCATTTCCTTCTGCTCATAAATTTGGATCACACCTCCAAAATATTCTCTAACAGGCCCATCATGAAGTTTAAATAAGACTTTATCAACTTCTTCTTTTTCAAGGCATCTCAAATAAACACCATCATAGTTTATGCAGAAAATCACTCCCTCGATGAGATGGTATTGTGTATACTTAAGTTTGAGGTCTCTCTTATTCTTAGAGTCTAAATAATGGGGAGTATTTCCATGGGTCAGATAATATCTCATCTCATAATACCATTGGTCGCGAGTGACGGGGATAAATAAAACATCCCTCTCAAATAGACTTTGATCTTGGTAAAATTCATCCTCCTCTACCTTATCATGTGTCGATTCAGCTGTCATTTTGTAGAGCGCTTTCCCCTTGAAAATTTTAGCAGGTTTGATTTCAAGGTCGTATTCCTAAAGGGTTGTTATCCAGTTTTCTCTCTTTTCTCCTAGATCATTTTTTACTAAGATATTACTCATGTATGGGTAAGGGACAATCACTTTGATTTTGGATTTAATCAGGTAAGGTATGAAGTGTTTGACCACCTTGTAAACAAAATAGGATTTTTTTTCAACTTCATGATAATATAACTCTTCTCCTTGCAACCCATAAATCATAAAAGAGATGGGGCATTCATCCCCATCTTGATCTTTCTATGTCAAGGCAGCTACAAATGCAATATCGGAAGCAAACATGTATAATATGAAATCTCTGCTGAAGTTGAGAATCATCAATGTCAGAACCCGAGTTATTTATGTTTTGATATTTATGAATGTTTATTTCTCTTTAGGCCCCCATTTAAAATATGCATCTTTCTTCATCATGTCTTGGAGTGGTTTTACAGTTTCAACAAAATTAGGAAGGAATCTCCTCATGAAATTTATTTTTCCGAGAAAGGATTGCATGGATTTCTTATTATGGGGAGGATTTATTTTAGATATTTCTCTAGTCCTTTCGGGGTCTATCATCATGTATTCTTTAGATACAATGAATCCCAACATCCTTCCTTCATCAACAATGAATACAACTTTTTGAGAGTTGAGTGAAATTGCATACCTTATGCATCTATTGAAAAATTTCCTCAGATGAGTAATGTGATCAGTCATAATCTTGGAGAAGATGGTAACATCATCCAAATATACTACTACACATTCACTAATGATTCCCTTGAAATTAAGAAAGGTTTCCCATGCATTGATTAATCCAAAAGGCATTTTCCTGTAAGCATAATTTCCCCATTTTTTTTGAAAATCAATTTTCAATTGATCATCATGGGAGAATAAAACTTGATTGTAACCAGAGAAACCATCTAATAATGAGAGAATCTAGGAACCAAAGACACACTGAAGAATTTTTTCAATAGAGGCACTCGATAATTGTCTTTCTCTAAATATTTATTGACATTTTTGAAGTCAACACATAGTGTTATGTCCCCATTTTTCTTCCTTACAGGTACAATATTTGAGATTCATTGTGTATTCCTGATTGGGAATATTATCCTAGTTGGTAACATATTGTTAAGCTCTTATTTTACCCAGGGTTCTAAGCTTGGGTGCATTTTCCTCAACTTTTACTGAAAATCCTTAGTTTGTGGCTTTATAGGGATAACATGTTGAATTATGTTTTTTTCGTAGGTATTGAGATCATCATATGTATAGGAGAATATGTCTTTATATTATTTAAACAACTTTATGAAGGCTTGTCTTTCTTCAAGGGAACACTTCTTTCCTAGGTTGATGGTCAGAGGTGTGTTATCCGATCCCAGATTTATCACTTCAAATTGCATTGATGAGCTATTAGTATTACAATTTGTCACCTTATTAAACTTGTCCTAAAGGTCATAGAGTTTTTCTAGCCTTATCACACTTTTGGGGATTTTATTTATCAGGTTGGTTATGTTTTTATCTATTGATTGATTGATCGAGCCAGGAATATCTACATTCATTTATCTATCATACTGATCTTCATCAATTATAGAGTCTTTGAACGTACCTTCTAGGTGTAGGAAAATGATAATCTACTCATCATCATCAAAGACCCTCCAGTTGGTCAAATTATCCAGTATCGAAGGTCTGTAGAGAATTTCCACATAAAATGTATCAGATAATAAGTTTTCAGAAGGAATAATCCTGGAAGCTACATTAGTGAGTAAATCAACATCAGAGTTCAAATATCGAGGAATATGACTGATATTAAATGCATCAAACAACTTAATCAATTCCCATACCTCTTTTTGGTAATGTTTAAGGTGATTAGAGAGATAGTGTATATTGTTTCTTACTTGCCTTATGAAAATCTCAGAATCACCAAATACCTTTATCTTTTTTGCTTTCAAGTCAATTTCGTTTCTCAGTCCTTTTAGTAGGGCTTCATACTCAGCAATATTATTTTGCATTGGAATTCAAGCATACATGATTTCATGACTTTATTACCATTGGGGTCCTTCAGTATGAAACCAACATCTGCACCTTTGAGGTATTTTGACCCATCAAATAATAAATTCAACATCTTAGGATATCTTTTAAAATTATGTATGGACTTAGAATTGTCTTTTGTCTCTAGATTAGTATGGTTACTGCAGTTAGAAAAAACTTATAACCTATCTCTAAATACTATGTTAGACTGTACAATGGCATGATTGTTTACATATGTTATGTTACAATGGGGCTCAACAATATGAATTCAATGAAGTTTTTCAAATTGTGTGTTTAATTCCACATAAGATGATATCTCATTATAGTAATTTCCAAAAAATGAATCACATGAATAATTTCCCAAAATAAAGTGATTAAATATCAAAATCTCATTTGGGTCATTCAAATCCATTATCACGTGCTTCATATATCATTCTCTATCAATCCTGATTTGATTTGGATTTTTTTTACATGTTAGGAAAAGGTGTGATTAGTCTATGGAAAAGTACCCTTTAAGAGCAACATACTAGTCTATATTTAATAGCATTCCATAGATATCAAGTATATCAACAACCATGAATATCAATAATTTGATGTATCTTAGTATTGGAAGACATCTTTATCAAAACATTTTTCAACTCCCCTATCACCTTAACTATGGTCTTGTAAAGATGTATAATTTGGATACCATATTGTTCAGGCTTGACATTGAGTTTCTCACAAGCTTTAAGGGGATCACATTCGAAGAGGCACCTGAATCCATAATACAATTATGTACATTCCTGTTAAAAATATCAAACGTAACTAGAAAATGTGGAGTGGTGGATGTTGACCTTTGTCCTGATAGGGAAGCATTTACATCCACCTTTATTTTAGGTGTATTGGGATCATCGGATGTGGTAGCCTTACTTGTTCCTTTCTTTGTTCCCAAATTAACCTCTTTGGAATTTTTAGTAGTTTTTCCTTGTAGGGTTTTGATAAAATTCTCTTGAATATGTGGAGGCTTCATAAGTTCGATCAGATAAATATTTTCCTTGGATATCTTTAGTTATTCCAAGAAATCATATTCCACATTTTTGACAACATTAGAAGGAAGAGTTATTTTAGGAGTATATAATGTCTTTTGTGTGTGAGGAGCAATTTTAGGAGGTTTAGAAGGGATGTTGATACTGAGAGGGGGGTGAATCAGTATTAAGTACAATTTAAAAAATTGTTCAACTTATACTTAAACCATTCAATTATATTCAATGAGAAATGAACAATAGTATAAGAGTTACACCATGCACAATATATGAGAAATAATCAATAGTTATTGTTCAAGGGAAGTAATGACTTCCAAAGGTAGCTCTAGCTTCCAAATATAAAGGGAGGGATAAACCTCCAAAAGGAAGATAAAATCTTACAATATCAAGAGAGGGTTGACCTCGCCATCCTTGCTCCTTCCTTCTACCCAATAATATATGAGAGATAATAAAAATTTACATTAAATCATCACCATCAACCAACCATCACATAGAACCTGATAATGTTTCATGATACTTCTTCAACTTCTTCAATTCTTAAATTCTTGGAATACTCTAATCCTGTAGATAATATTACTCAATGTATTCTCTGACACTCCTCCAAGTTTCACTCCTTGAATCCTCCCCAAAAGGAAGTTATAGAGAGAATGGTAGACCTTATTCAATTTTGATTTATTCAGGAGAGCGAACTTGTACAATATTCCCCACACTCAATATTTCACATCAGATTCTTAAAATCGCACACACAAAACTAAAGCCCGTACTCTTTTAAATAAAATTTGTCTCACTTCATTTGGATTCTCTATGAAGAATTTATTACTGGTTTACTTGGAACACCTATTTATGACTAGCTTCAGGACTAGTCAAAAACCATATCTTCCACAGAGTGTATCTCCAAAATTTTGGCGAATAAAGAGATGAGATTTTTACCATAGGTACCTATATATGACTTCTCAATACAATATCAATTTCACCATATGAATCATTCTAGAAATGTTTTTATAGAGAAAATGGTAAGATAACCTATAAATAACATACCTTAGAACACATCACCAAAATACTTCATCCTCCCTTGATATTCGGCTTTCTTTACTTCAGATTTCCTTTGAAATTTGACTTGTGTGTATAAAATGAATGTATAATGATATGTATGTATACCCTTTATGTCACTTCCTTTTAACACTATCTCTGACCTAACACTTTCTTATTTTTTAATTCTTTTCTTTAATTATCTTCAAGGCCGACATGTACTTCCTTCTTCAATTCACTTTGCCATCTTCAAAAATTCATTTCTCTTCAACCATGAGGATCCAAATGATGTGCCACCTACCACCAGAAACAACATGATGTATAATATCCATCCATGGGTGTTGTTTCTACATGTGCACTATCCTTCAAGTCCAAATACCTTCATCAATCTTGCGGTCCAAAACCAATGACTAGGGTTGACATCAATGACAACAACCAATATTCCAACAATATCCCCCTTTTTCATTGATGGAAACACTCATGCTCACCCTATCATCATGATCCCAATTTCTCTCCCATTTTGACATCAATGACAAAGGGTAGGGATGCTCCCCCTGATTTTAATGGAAAAAAGTAACTCTCTTCTTTGGGGCTGCCCCCCCTAAACATATAGCACTTAATAATACTTCATTTTATGGCCTTTCTTCCTTGGATATTTTTCATGAATTTAGGACTTATATATTACTTGGTCTTCATGTTGCATTTTCAAACAATATTCCTAAACCTTCTTTGATTTTTCATCTTTGTGATTCAAACGTGAGAGTATATCCTTGATCACACATTTTACTAACACTAAGTAGATTATGCTTCAAGTCTTCAACCAATAGGAAATTCTTTTCTTTTACATGTTTGCTTCCAAGCTCTACTACACCTTTTCCAATTATTTTTGCAGATGAGTCATCTCCAAATGCAACATTGCCACCCTTTCTCTTCAAGATCATGAATTTGTCTTGATCCCCGGTCATGTGTGAAGAACATCCACTGTCTATGTACCATTCATATTCTTCTTTACATTCTTCAATGGTCAATGCTATTCGACAATCTTCATTGTTTGGAATATCTTTCCTTCTCCATACTGTGGTTGGCATAGGGACATATTCATTCATATATCTGCAACCTCTTTCTTTGAGAGAAAGATATCTACATGATCTAGGTGGATATCGGTGGCCACCCATATTTTCCAACTGGCTCAAAACAATTTTCTAGCAATTTTGGTAATTTACTATTTTTAGCAGTTTTTCACTTTCGGAGCCGTTTTGAGGCCCTAAATGATGTATTTTGGGAAAATGGGGAGAAATATGAAATTTCCTTTTAAATTTCCACAAAAATGAATCTCATCGACGATACCTTTCGAATGGGCTATTATACATCTAAAATGGAGATCGTTTGCAAAAGTTACGACCCCAGGAAGTTGATGTACTAACTTACCCAAATGGAGCCCACATGAATTTTGGCACTTCATCTCCTAGGGTTAGGCTTTTGGATGTATAGGATTTTTGGAATTCTTTTTTATTGTAAAAAGGCCTTCAGAGCTTCATTTTAATCACTTGTGAATGAGCACAACCGTCACATCTCTTCTCATAGATAAGCCGCCACCATTCTAGCAAGCTTGTTTCCGCTGCATTTTACAGTTTCAACGTATTTCCTTATTGAATAGAAAACCAGTCTTACTGTGTCTCTGTGATTTTGTGTTGAGAACCTGTTAATAATCTGTATTCATTTCATTCTTCTCATAAAATTTGGATCAGTGGTATCATAGCGATCTGATCCTTGTCATCTTAATGCATGTCCACAACGAGGTCAAAGTACAAAGAGTTGGGTCTCAAGCTTGTTTCTCTTTAGGAAAAAATCTCTTGCACGCCCAAGCAACCTATCATGGCAGGAGAAAACAAATATGACAGTACTTGAGATCCTTTCAAACTATTGATTGATGAATCCCTCATGCAACAAAGGAACGAGATGATGGATAGTTTCGCGCAAATTCTTCGAGCAGAGGCACCGCTCCCTTCAACATAAAAATAAACATCGATATTCCTATATTATAAGGTCATATAGATGTGGATCTTGTAGACAAGTGGTTGAATCTACTAGAAGGGTATTTTTTTGTCCATAGCTTTTCGAATAGAGAAACGATTACTTTTGCACCCCTCAAAGTCATTCCCCATGTCAAATATTAGTGGGACACTTTCTGTGAGCAAAAGGAAATAGAGGAACCCTCATTATTTACATTCATGGACACCTGGGAATCCTTCAGAGATGTTATTAAGGAACAATACTACCCTATTGAAAGTTATGATGACTTGTATACCAAATGGAGCACACTGCGGCAAGAAAGAGACCAAGCAGTGCCAGATTTCACAAATATCTTCCATATCTTGTGCACCAAGCTAGGTATCAAATATTATGAGCGACATCTGGTGCTCAAGTATCACAGTGATTTTCATAGAGACATCCATACAGAAATGGAATTTATGGACATCTCATCCTTTGGCGCGGCCTATCGATATGCCGTCAAAATTGAGAAAAAGATCAAACAAAAGACGCAGAAATTTGGGTCGATGAACCCCTCACAAAAAAATCCAGGAAAGGGAAGCCCCAACCCATAGAAAAAAGGATAGAGAAAAGATGGAAAGTATCAAGAAACCCAGTCCAAGCCACAAGCAAAGAAGGACATTGAAAAGACAAATAAAGATATCGGGAAGTGGTGCGACTTCCATAAGATCCCTTTGCATAATAATGTTGATTGTCGCTCAAAGCAGTCAATGTTGGCCAAAGTGAAAGCCTCTGAATCATATGTGGGTTCTAACTTTGAGCCATAACTTGAAATGGGAAGATGGATCATTGACACGGAACCCAGTGTCACCATTGCTACCACCAAGCTCTAGCCTGGTGAACCAGACGAGCCAAAAGAAGGAGAGTGCCTCTTCCATTCATAGATGTGGGTAAAAGGCACCCCACTGCACTTCATCATTGATAGTGGTAGCCAGAAGAACCTCATATTAGAAGAGGTCATCTAGCATTTGTCCATGCCGACAATGTCGCACACACAACCCTACACCATTGGATGGCTCCGCCAATAAATTGATCTCTGCATCAAACAACAGTGTCGATTGTCATACAACATCAAGCCTTCAAAGACAAGGTATTGTGTGATGTTTCTCCTCTCTTAATTTGTTATGTTATTTTTGGGCCAATCTTATTTATGGAAATGTCATGTTGTATATGATTCTAGGCCTCGTAGTGTTATTATTACTTTGAACAGGAAATTGTACAGGATACCCAAGGTAGTCCCACCCAATGCTATTTCCTTGATTTCTTCTAAGAAATGTAGGAATGTCATCTCTCAGATGTGGAAGTTTGTCTTCTTCACGATTCACTCTTAGAATAAGTGAAAGATCATAGCCACTTCTAGGGTCTCTGCGATCGACCTCTCCACACAACAGAAGCAAGTAGATAAGGTCATGGAAGAATACTCATATATCTTCTCCTCACCTACTGGGGTACCTCTGCACTGTCAAGTCAAACACCCCATCGATATGACCCCCGATGCACCATTTCCTAATCGCCGCTCTCTGTTAGAGAATGAGGATATCAAGCGACATATCCAAGAACTACTCCATAAAGGGGCACATATGTCCCATATAATCACCTTGCGGGATCCCAATCATGCTGTTACATAAGAAAGATGGAACCTGGTGACTCTGCATTGATTACCAGGCTCTGAATAAAATCATAGTAAAAAACCGATACTTGATTCCCCAAATCGACGACCTCCTCGATCAACTCACAGGGGCCAAATACTTCAGTAAGATTGTTATGAAGTCTGGATACCACCAGGTCCTGATAGAATAGACATATGTATGGAAGACCACCTTCAAGTCAAAGGAAGGCCTTTTTTAATGGTTGGTCATGCCCTTTGGTTTGACAAATGTTGGGTTGTTGTTTCGTTTGGGCCATATCTGTCTTCCATCAAGCGAGCAAGTGAAGCTAATCTAGGAAGACCACTACATTTGGGTAGAAGGACACTTTGGTGTCTAAATGATAGTGGATATGCTACGGAAACATTTCTATTGGCCGAAACTTCAACAGAAGGTCAGAAAATATATCAGGTCTTGCATTGACTGTGCTATTGACAAACTGACCACTAACAAATATGGCATGTACTCCCCTCTTCCTACTCCCGATAGGCCATGGGAATCCATATCAATGGACTACATGTCGATCCTCCCATCCACCAAGAGGGGAAATGACTGTTTTTTTTTGTTGTTGATCGCTTTTCTAAAATGGAAATTTTGGTTCCCTATAAGAAGAAAATCACAGTAGAGGCCACTGCCATGCTCTTCTTTTAACGAGTCTGGGTACATTTTGGAATCCCACAAACCATTTTCTCATATCAGGACAGTTGATTTCTCATCACATTTTGGTTGAGCCTCTGGTCACTAATGGACACCAAGCTCACCAAATCCATAGTCTTCCACCCCCAAATAGAGGGCCAAACCGAGGTCGTAAATTAAATGATTGTGCATATCCTTCACATGTATAATTCAAAGAACCCTCGCACATGCAATGAGAGCCTTCCCTATGTCCATCATAGATACAATCGAGCCCTTCATAGCTCAACTAACCACAACCCCTTTCACGTGGGGTTGGGATTCCAACCATTGGGTCCCATAGATGTTTCACTTCCCCTTGCGGTCACCTCAACTGACTCATCTCCTACTCCAACTAAAGTTGAAAAAGACACCCGGTTAATTGAGTGGATCTAGCACATCCACCAACAAGTTCAAGATATTCTATAGAATTCCAATGACAAGTACAAGCATCTCCATGATCAACATTGGGTGCCACATAAGTTTCAGATGGGCGACAAATTATGCTTTCACTTGTAGAAAGAATGCCTTACAGGACCCCATTGGAAGGTTCACCCACTCCATTATGGGTTTTAAACCATCACCAAGGCCATGGGGGATACTTCTTTTGAGATAAACATTCCTACTTTCCTTGGTTGGCACCYAGTGTTCAACGTGGATCTCCTTCGCCCTTATTTCCCACCATTATTGGACACCTCAGAAGTAGGAGAACAATTGACACCAACAGAGATCAAACCCGACTRCATACAAAAATAATCCAATGATAATATTATGGACACACATATCAAGGTCACTCGACAACAAAGGATCTAGCTTTATYGAGTCGTYAAAGCAGGGCAGCTCTTGCACCAAGGCAAGTGGCTCACCGGGGGCCAAATTCAGCAGAAATTTCCTCATCTAATGGGGGAAATCAATGAAATAAAGACCATTGATTTCTAAGGAKGGGGGATTGAGCCATGTGGATATCGGTGGCCACCCACCTTTTTCAACTGGCTCAAAACAWTTTTTTGGCAATTTTTGTAATTTACTATTTTTAGTAGTTTTTCACTTCTGGAGTCGTTTTGAGGCCCTAAATGATGTCTTTTGGAAAATGGGGAGCAATATGAAATTTCCTTCTATATTTACCCTTAAATTAATCTCCTTGACAATATCTTTACAATGGGATATCATATGACTAAAATGGATATCGTATGCAAAAGTTACGACCCCGAGAAGTTGATGTGCTAACTTACCCAGACGGGGCCCACATGACTTTTGGCGCTTCATCTCTTAGGGTTAGGTTTTTGGATGTCTAGGGTTTTTGGAATTCCTGTTTATTGTAAAAATTACTTCAGAGCCTCATTCTAATCATCTTCTTTCAAATGAGTGCAGCCGTCACATCTCTTCTCAGAGATAAGCCGCCACCATTCCAACAAGCTTGTTTCCGCTGCATTTCACAGTTTCATCTTATTTCCTTATTGAATAGAAAACTGGTTTTACTGTTGTTACACATTATTTTGGTCATCCTGATGACGATTCTACAAGCATGTGTTTAGGCTCTCAAAATGATCTTTTACATGAGAAAAATAACTAATTTCTTCCTCTACCAGGCTTATTTTTAGAAGGAGTCTGCAGGCTAGGAGTAATACATAGTGAAAAAATGCTTGATTTCCACAGGATACTCTATACCTGGATCATGGGGTTTTTGCAGGCTGATATATAGGTAGGGTGCAGTGGCATTTGAAAGCTAAATAAAGGAATAAGTTCACGAAGGTTCTAGAAGGAGGATCTTCTAGAATGTGAGGTGGCATCCATGTGATTGTGATCCTACTGGCTTTTCTGATTTGGTGGGATCATCCTCATCTCTTTAACCACTTCTCTTTATCCTATGTAATGATAGGTTTCTCATGGAAAAGGTTAAGAAAGATTGAGAAATGAATTGTTGAAATAATAGGCTGAAGACTATGTGAAGAATCTTGTTGCAACTGATGCTTGAGGTCTCCATTTGTCCATCAAGATTTTGTGGACCAACTTCATACAAATTTGGAGAAAGTGTATGTGTGTGTTGGAACAAAGGACCACTGAAAGGAAACTTGTGACATTAAGGCAGTTTGGTTGTATCTTCCACTTTTACTTAATATAATATGGTGACATGTTTCTTTCCCATAAAAGCATTAGCATTTTATTACATGACTCCTTGATCACATGTTTAGGTTTTCATCAAATCTACTATTGTTTTTTTCACTTTGGTTGGTTTATTT
Source organism: Picea glauca (assembly GCA_000966675.3). Classification (NCBI taxonomy): domain Eukaryota; kingdom Viridiplantae; phylum Streptophyta; class Pinopsida; order Pinales; family Pinaceae; genus Picea; species Picea glauca. The sequence continues at coordinate 10,108 of JZKD02S0090808.1, read as the reverse complement.
CATTGTATATTTGATCTCACAAGAGCACCGGAGTTAAGAAGGGACAACAAAGATATAAGGAAGCGATATCTAAAGGTATGTCATCCATTCCTTCTTTGGTAGTAAATTCAATGATTGTAACTTAGGGAAAGCGTCATGTCTTGTCTTGTTTTGTTCTAGATCCAGGTGGATCTAGGGATATTAGTTTATGTCCCCAGTGGAGTTGCCAATTTTTTTATTGGATAAATCGACATGGATCCACAGTGTATGATTGGTGGCCATGACTTACATTTATGAATTAAATCATTTGTAGTTTGAGCATGGGAATTCCTACCTCAGAAATGGTATAATATTGTGCAGATGCTTGATTGTTTGCAGGTTCCCGATTGATGCATTCCTTGTTCCCGACATACACACGCATTTTTACAAAGTATTTTGGTTTTCACAAGTTCCAGACTCATACTTTGGGGGGAATTGTGTTACACATTATTTTTTTCACCCTAATGATGATTCTATAAGCATGTGTTTAGGCTCTCAAAAGGATCTTTTGCATGAGAAAAATAACTAATTTCTTCCTCTACCGGGCTTGTTTTTAGAAGGAGTCCATGGGTTAGGAGTAATACAAAGTGTGGAAATGCTTGATTTCCATAGGCTTCTCTATACTTGGCTCACGAGGTTTTTGCAGGCTGCTATATAGGCAGGGTGTGGCAACATTTGAAAGATAAAGAAAGGAAGAAGTTCACGAAGGTTCTAGAAGGAGGATCTTCTAGAATGTGAGGTGGTGTCCATATGATTGTGATCCTACTGAATTCTCTAATTTGGTCGGATCATCCTCATCTCTTTAACCACTTCTCTTTCTCCTATATAATGATAGGTTTCTCATGGAAAATGTTAAGAAATATTGAGCAAGGAATTGCTGAAAGAATAGGCTAAAGACTGTGTGGAGAATCATGTTGCAACTAATGCTTGAGGTCTCCAATTGTCCATCAAGATTTTGTGAACCATCTTCATACAAATTTGGAGCAAGTGTATGTGTGTGTTGGAACAAAGGACCACTAAAAGGGAACTTGCAACATCAAGGCAATTTGGTTCTATCTTCCGCTTTTACTTAATATAATATAGTGACATGTTTCTTTCCCATAAAATCATTAGCATTTTATTACATGACTCCTTGATCACATGTTTAGGTTTTCATTGAATCTACTATTTTTTCTTTCACTTTGGTTGGTTTGTGTCATTGCAGATTTTATCTCACAAGAGCACCGGAGCGAAGAAGGAACAACAAAGATATAAGGAAGCGATATCTAAAGGTATGTCATCCATTCCTTCTTTGGTATTAAATTCAATGATTGCAACTTAGGGAAAGCATCATGTCCTGTCTTGTTTTGTTCTAGATCCAGGTGGATCTAGGAAGATTATTTTATGTCCGCATTCACCGATTTATCCAATAACAATTGTATCTCTACAATTTTGTGTTAAGAACCTATTAATAATCTGTATTCATCTGGTTATGCTCATAAAATCTGGATGAGTGGTATCAGAGCAGTCTACTCATCATCTTAGTGTGTGTCCCCAACAAGGTCAGAGTACAAAGAGTTGGCTATTGAGATTGTTTCTCTTGAGGAAAAAATATCTCGCACGCCCAAGTGACCTCTCATGACAGGAGAAAATAAATATGATGGGACAGGATATCCTTTCAAACTGTTGATTGAGGAATCCCTCACACAATAAAGGAATGAGATGATGGAAAGTTTCATGAAAATCCTTCGACGGCTACCAATAGGTGATGCATCTTCTTTGATCAGAGGTGCCACCCCCTTCAAGGTACAAATAAACTTTTCTATTCCTATATTTGAAGTTCATATAGATGCATATGCTATAGATAAGTGGTTGAATATACTAGAAGGGTATTTTTCTTCCCATATCTTTTCAAATAGAGAAAATATTACTTTTGCGCTCCTCAAAGCTATTCCCCATGTCAAAAATTGGTGGGAAACTTTCTGTGAGCAAAAGGAAATAGAGGAACCCTCATTATTTACAGTCATGATCACCTAGGAATCCTTCAGGTATTGTATTAAGGAACAATACTACCCTGTCGGAAGTTATGACAACTTGTATACCAAATGGACCACACTGTGGAAAGAAAGAGACCAAGCAGTGCTAGATTTCACAAATATCTTCCATACCTTGCACACTAAAATGGGTATCAAATATTTGAAGAGACATCTGGTGCTCAAGTATCATGGTGCTCTGCATAGATGCATCCACACCGAAATGGAATTTTTGGACATCTCATCCTTGGGAGCAGCCTACTGATATGCTGTCAAAATCGAGCAGAAGCTCAAACAAAAGACACAAAAATTTGAGCATGGGAACCCCTCACAACAAAAGCTAGGAAAGGGCGGCCCCAACCCATAGAAAAAAGGACAGGGAAAATATAGACAGTATTAGGACAACCATTCCAAGACGCAAGCAAAGAAGTACACCTGAAAGACAAAGAAAGATACCGGGAAGTGGTACGACTTCCATAAGAGCCCTTAGCATAACACTTTTGACTGCCACTCAAAGAAGTCATTGGTGGCCAAAGTGAAATCCTCTAAATCAGATGCAGGTTCTGACTCTAATCCAGAACCATGAATGGGAATATGGATCATTGACACGAAACCTAGTGCCACCATTGCTACCACCAAGATATGGCCTGGTGAACGAGACGATCCAGAAGAAGGAGATCACCTCTTCCATTCACAGATGCAGGTAAAATTCACCCCGCTGCACTTCATCATTGATAGCGGTAGCCATAAGAACCTCATCTCAGTAGAGGTCATCAAGCGACTGGCCCTAACAAAAACATTGTACCCACAACCCTACACCATTGGATGGCTCCGCCAAGGAAAATATCTCCACATCATCCAACAGTGTCAAATGTCATATGACATAAAGCCCTTCAAAGACGAGGTATTGTGTAATGTTTCTCCTCTCAAAGTTTGTGATTTTCTTTTGGGACAACCTTATTTATGAAAATGTCATGTTGTATATGAGTCTAGGCCTCGTAATGTTATTATTATTTTGAACATGAAATTGTACAGGATACCCAAGGTAGTCCCACCTAGTGTTATTTCATTTATCTCTGCTAATAAATGTAGGAAGGTATTCTCTCGGATGGGGAAGTTTTTCTTCTTCATGATTCACTCTCAGAATAAGTGAAATATCACAACCACATACAGGGTCTATGCAACCAACCTCTCTACACAACAGAAGAAAGTAGATAAGGTTGTGGAAGAATACTCGAATATCTTCTCCTCACCTACCAAGGTACCTATTCATTGCTATGTCAAGCACCCCATCGATCTGACCCCCGACGCATCACTTCCCAATGGGATAGTCTATTTTTTCTCTCTATTAGAGAATGAGGAGATCAAGCGATAGATCCAAGAACTGCTCCACAAGGGGAAAATCCATCCCATTTCATCACCTTGCAGGAGCCCAATTGTGATGGTACAGAATAAATATGGAACCTAACGACTTTTCATTGATTACCATTCTATGAATAAAATCACAGTTAGAAATAGCTACCTAATTCCCCAAATCGACAAACTCCTTGATCAACTCACAGGGGTCAAATAGTTCACTAAGATTGATCTAAAGTCTGGCTACCACCAGGTCTCGATAGAACAAACAGATGTATGGAAGACCACCTTCAAGTCAAAGGAAGACCTTTTTGAATGGTTGGTCATGCCATTTGGTTTGTGAAATGCTCTAGCCACTTTCATGGGGATGATGGACGATATCCTACGACCATTCACCAATACTTTTGTAGTGGTGTATTTGGATGACATTCTCATTTACAACAAGACTTGGGCCGAACACTTGCAGCATATTCAATAGGTTCTGCACACCCTGCGACATCACAAGCTATATGACAACTTGGAAAAATTATCCTTCGACATGGATAGGGTCCATTACCTAGGCTACATTGTTGATCAACATGGAATACATGTGGATCCAGCCAATATCCAAGTCATCTGTGACTAGCCAGCACCAACCACACTCACTAAGCTTTAGAGCTTCATGGGCCTTGCTAATTTCTACCGCAGGTTCATGTTGGGATTCTCCCATATTGCATAGGCCCTCAGCCAAATAACCATGGACGGTGGTAAGGCTAAATTTGTGTGGGTCCAGTCTGAAAAACAAGCATTCGGTGATTTGAAGTAGCACTTGTGATCAACCCCAATACTTTCACTACCATACCTGCAACATCCCTTTGAGATCGAGACAGATGCTTCAGGCTATGTTGTGGGTTTCGTTCTCACTTAGCATGGCCACCCTGTGGCCTATCATAGTGAGACACTATCAGATGTTGTCCATAAGTACCCTACTTAGGACAAAGAAATGTACTCCATTGTACAAGCCTACCGCCAGTGGAGACATTACATTATTGGGAAGAAGACAGTCATCCACACTATTCATAAGCTATTGAAGTTCATGCAGACACAAGTAAAATTGCAGAATGATCGCAATCAAAAGTTGTCCACATACGTGCAACAATTCCACCTCAACGTCAAGTATAAAACAAGAAGCACCAATTGAATCGATGATTGCCTCAGCAAACCTCCATTTGCGGCACTCACCACGGTGCTAGACTCTTGCAGCCATGAGACCTCTGGATGGCCCCAACTCTATGTCACAAACCCATAATTCACCACCACCTACCAAATATTGGGTGCAAACGTAGTTGTCGATAATTTCCATCTTTAGGATGGGTTTTTGTGTCATCTGGGCCATATCTATGTTCCATCAAGTGAGCAAGCAAAGTTGATCTAGAAATCCCACTACAGTCAGGTGCCAGGACACTTCGACGTTGAAAAGATAGTGGCAATGCTATATAAACATTTCTACTGGCTGAAACTTCAACAGGAGGTGAACAAGTATATCAGGTCTTGCACTACCTGTTCTATTGCCAAACCGACCACTAAGAAACAAGGCCTGTAGACCCCTCTTCCTACTCCTGACAGGCCATTAGAATCCATCTCAATGGACTACATGTTGGGCCTCCTATCCACCAAGCAGGGAAATGAATGTGTTTTTGTGGTTGTTGATCTCTTTGATAATATGGCGATTCTTGTTGCCTACAAGAAGAACATCACAACAGAGGCCACAACAAGGCTCTTATTTGAATGAGTCTGGGTAGATTTTTGAATCCCACAAACCGTTGTCTCAGATCAGGACAGTCGATTTCTCAGCACATTTTGGTCAAGCCTCTGGTCATTGTTGGACACCAATCTCACCAAATCCACGACCTTCCACCCCCAGACAGATGGCCAAACCAAGGTCAGAAATCTAATGATTGTGCATATCCTTTGCATGTATAATTCAAAGAACCCTCGCACATGGGATGAGATACTTCCTTATGTCTAGCATAGCTACAACTGAGCCCTGCATAGCTCAACCGGACACATAACCTTTCAAGTGGGGTTGGGATTCCAACCATTGGGTCCCATAGATGTTTCACTTCCCCTTGCAGTCACCTTGATCAACTCATATCCTTCTCCAACTAAAGCTGACAAAGCCACCCGGTTCTTTGAGCGGATCGAGCACATCCTTCAATAGGTTCAAGATATCCTACAGAAGTCCAAGGACAAGTACAAGTACCACCGTGATCAACATTGGGTTCCACATAAGTTTCAGGTTGGTGACAAATTTTGGTTGCACTTGTAGAAAGAACGCCTTACAGGACCCCATCGAAAGATTTTCACACTATGTTATGCACCATACACTATCACCAAGTTCGTGGGGGATAATTATTTTGAGCTCAACATTCCTCCTTTTCTTGGCCTTCACCCAGTGTTTAGCGTGGATCTCCTTCACCCTTATTTCCCACCATTATTGGACACCTTGGAAGTAGCAGAACAACTGACACCAAGAGAGATCAACCCCAACTGCATACAACAGGCATCCATTAATCATATTGTGGACACATAGATCAAGGGCACTCGACAACAAAGGATCCATATTTATCAAGTCATCAAAGAAGGGAAGCTCCTGCACCAAGGCATGTGGTGTGCTCACTCAGGACCAAATTCAACAGAAATTACCTCATCTGATGGGGGGAATCAATGCAATGGAGACCATTTCTTCCTAAGGAGGGAGGATTGATCCAAGTGGATATCGTTGGCCACCAACAGGTCCCGATAGAACAGACGGGGGTCAAATAGTTCACAAATATTGATATGAAGTCTGGCTACCACCAGGTCCCAATAGAATAGACAGATGTATGAAAGATCGCCTTCAAGTCAAAGAAAGGCATTTTTGAATGGTTGGTCATGCCATTTGGTTTGTGAAATTCTCTAGCCACTTTCATGAGGATGATGGAATATATCCTGTGACCATTCACCAATACTTTTGTAGTGGTGTATCTGGATGACATTCTCATTTACAACAAGACTTGGGTCAAGCACTTGCATCATATTCAGCAGGTTTTGCACAACCTGTGACAACACAAGCTATATGCCAACTTGGAAAAATTCTCCTTCGACATGGATAGGGTCCATTACCTGGGATACATCTTTGATCAGCATGGTGTACATGTGGATCCATCCAAGATCCAAGTCATCTGTGACTAGCCAGCCGCAACCACACTCGCTGAGCTTCAGAGCTTCTTGGGCCTTGGTAATATCTACAACAGGTTCATGTTGGGATTCTCYCATATTGCATGGGCCCTCAGCCAAATAACCAGGGGTGGTGGTAAGGATACATTTGCGTGGGTCCAGTCCCAACATCAAGAATTTGATGATTTGAAGTAGTGCTTGTGCTCAACCCCAGTACTTTCACTACCATACCTACAACAACCCTTTAAGATCGAGACATATGCTTTAGACTATGTTGTGGGCGTCGTTCTCACTTAGCATGGACACCCCGTAGCCTATCATAGTGAGACACTATCATATGTTGTCTATAAGTACCCTACTTATGACAAAGAAATGTGCTTCATTGTACAAGCCTACCGCTAATGGAGGCATTACATTATTGGGAAGGAGACAGTCATCCACACTGATCTTAAGCCATTTCATTTCATGTAGACACAAGTAAAATTGTAGAATGATCGCCATAAAAAGTGGTCCAAATACTTGCAACAATTCCACCTCAACATCAAGTATAAAACAATAAGCACCAATTGCGTCGATGATTCCCTCAGAAGACCGCCAGTCACATCACTCACCACGGTTCTAGAATCTTGTGGCCATGAGACCTCTAGATGGCCCCAAATCTATGTGACAGACCCAGAATTCGCCACCACCTACCAAATGTTGGGTGCAAATGCAGTTGTCGATAATTTCCATCTTTAGGATGGGTTTTGTGTCATCTAGGCCATATCTGTGTTCCATCAAGTGAGCGAGTGAAGTTGATCTGGGAATCCCACTACAGTCGGGTGGCAGGACACTTCGGCGTTGAAAATATAGTGGCGATGCTATAGAAACATTTCTACTGGCCGAAACTTCGACAGGAGGTCAGCAAGTATATCAGGTCCTGCACTGCATGTTCTACTGCCAAACCGACCACTAAGAAAGAAGGCCTATACACCCCTCTTCCTACCCCTGACAGGCCATTGGAATCCATTTCAATGGACTAAATGTCGGCCCTCCCATCCACCAAGTAGGGAAATGACTTTTTTTTTGTGGTTGTTGATCTCTTTTCTAATATGATGATTCTGGTTGCCTGCAAGAAGAACATCACAACAGAGGCCACTGCCAAGCTCTTATTTGAACGAGTCTAGGTAGATTTTGGAATACTACAAAACATTTTCTTATATTAGGATAGTCGATTTCTCAGCACATTTNCATATTGCATGGGCCCTCAGCCAAATAACCAGGGGTGGTGGTAAGGATACATTTGCGTGGGTCCAGTCCCAACATCAAGAATTTGATGATTTGAAGTAGTGCTTGTGCTCAACCCCAGTACTTTCACTACCATACCTACAACAACCCTTTAAGATCGAGACATATGCTTTAGACTATGTTGTGGGCGTCGTTCTCACTTAGCATGGACACCCCGTAGCCTATCATAGTGAGACACTATCATATGTTGTCTATAAGTACCCTACTTATGACAAAGAAATGTGCTTCATTGTACAAGCCTACCGCTAATGGAGGCATTACATTATTGGGAAGGAGACAGTCATCCACACTGATCTTAAGCCATTTCATTTCATGTAGACACAAGTAAAATTGTAGAATGATCGCCATAAAAAGTGGTCCAAATACTTGCAACAATTCCACCTCAACATCAAGTATAAAACAATAAGCACCAATTGCGTCGATGATTCCCTCAGAAGACCGCCAGTCACATCACTCACCACGGTTCTAGAATCTTGTGGCCATGAGACCTCTAGATGGCCCCAAATCTATGTGACAGACCCAGAATTCGCCACCACCTACCAAATGTTGGGTGCAAATGCAGTTGTCGATAATTTCCATATTTAGGATGGGTTTTGTGTCATCTAGGCCATATCTGTGTTCCATCAAGTGAGCGAGTGAAGTTGATCTGGGAATCCCACTACAGTCGGGTGGCAGGACACTTCGGCATTGAAAATATAGTGGCGATGCTATAGAAACATTTCTACTGGCCGAAACTTCGACAAGAGGTCAACAAGTATATCAGGTCCTGCACTGCATGTTCTACTGCCAAACCGACCACTAAGAAAGAAGGCCTATACACCCCTCTTCCTACCTCTGACAGGCCATTGGAATCCATTTCAATGGACTAAATGTCGGCCCTCCCATCCACCAAGTAGGGAAATGACTTTTTTTTGTGGTTGTTGATCTCTTTTCTAATATGATGATTCTGGTTGCCTGCAAGAAGAACATCACAACAAAGGCCACTGCCAAGCTCTTATTTGAACGAGTCTAGGTAGATTTTGGAATACTACAAAACATTTTCTTATATTAGGATAGTCGATTTCTCAGCACATTTTTTTCGAGCCTCTGGTCACTGTTGGACACCAATCTGACCAAATCCACAACCTTCCACCCCTAGACAGATGGCCAAACAAAGGTCGTAAATCTAATGATTGTGCATATCCTTCGCATGTATAATTCAAAGGACCCTCGCACATGGGATGAGATACTTCCTTATGTCCAGGATAGCTACAACTGAGCCCTGCATAGCTCAACCGGCCACATCCCCTTTCAAGTGGGGTTGGGATTCCAACGATTGGGTCCCATAGATGTTGCACTTCCCCTTGCGGTCACCTTGATCGACTCATATCCTGCTCTAACTAAAGATGACAAAGCCACCCGGTTCTTTGAGTGGATCCAGCACATCCTTCAATAGGTTCAGGATATCCTATAGAAGTCCAATGACAAGTACACGTAGCACCGCGATCAACATTGGGTGCCACATAAGTTTCAGGTGGGTGACAAATTTTGGTTGCACTTATAGAAAGAACACCTTACAGGACCCCATCGGAAGATTTTCACACTATGTTATGCACCATACACTATCACCAAGTTCATGGGGGATAATTATTTTGAGCTCAACATTCCTTCTTTCCTTGGCCTTCACCCAGTGTTTAGTGTGGATCTCCTTCACCCTTATTTCCCACCATTATTGGACACCTCAGAAGTAGCAGAACAAATGACACCAAGAGAGCTCAACCCCGACTGCATACAACAAGCGTCCAGTAATCATATTGTGGACACATAGATCAAGGGCACTCGACAACAAAGGATCCATATTTATCGAGTCGTCAAAGAAGGGCATCTCTTGCACCAAGGCAGGTGGTGTGCTCACTCAGGGACAAATTCAACATAAATTACCTCATCTGATGGGGGGAATCAATGCAATGGATACCATTTCTTCCTAAGGAGGGAGGATTGATCCAAGTTGATATCGTTGGCCACCACCAGGTCCCGATAGAACATACGGGGGTCAAATAGTTCACAAAGATTGATATGAAGTCTGGCTACCACCAGGTCCCAATAGAATAGACAGATGTATGAAAGATCGCCTTCAAGTCAAAGAAAGGCATTTTTGAATGGTTGGTCATGCCATTTGTTTTGTGAAATGATCTAGCCACTTTCATGAGGATGATGGACGATATCCTATGACCATTCACCAATACTTTTGTAGTGGT
>JZKD02S0090786.1:0-16113 GCA_000966675.3 Picea glauca | reverse complement strand
ATAATTGTCAATGGTTATTTAATTATTAATCAACTCTTTAATTATGTGAGTAAAGAATTAATAGGGTTGATAATTTAATTTATTAAAACTTACGTATATGAGTGGGATAACAAACGTTAAATAAAGGATAAGAAGCATTAAATAAATGGGACAAGACATTAAATAAAGGATAAGAAGCATTAACTAAATGGGACAAGACATTAAATAAGAGGATAAGGTAATGAATGTAGGGATAAGGAATTTAATGAAAGGAAAGTCGGTGAAGGAGGGATAAGGGGGGGAAGGAGTTTGGGTGGGGATTATTCGACGGGAGTTCGGGGTGAATTTTGGAGAGCTGGGGAAGAGTGAAATTTTGAGTGGAATTGACACAGTGCACCGGGGGGTTGCTGGGGGTTTTGGGCACGGAGGGCCAGGATATCCGTTGATATCCTGGGGCAAGGGAGATACCTAGTCGGCAGGGAGGATGGTTTTGGGTAGTGTTTTCCAGAAGCGGGAAGGAAGCAAGCGGCGGGCAAACACAGGTTGATAGCATCAGGTTCAGGTAATTACCAAGAATTATGCATTGTTTTGTATAAAAATTTGTTATTTAAATTTTATTATTATGATGAAATTGATTGCAAATGTGCTAATGAAGTAACTTTTAAATTTTACTATTGTGTTGTAATTGAATGGTTGTTTAAATTAATTCAGTCATTACAATGCTACTAGAGGCATCGCGCCTCCTCCCCTAGCACCCTGTCATCTGCCTCCACGACATCCTCTAACCATGATTACCTACATGAGTAAAATTCAACTTCATTAGCAACATTATAATCAATCATATCAACGAAAGTTGTAGTGATCCCAAGTCGCGGATTGAACCTAAATCTGATACCATATGTAAAAACCCCATCGTTACAACAACAAGCGAAGCAGAAGTGAAATTTTTCTTTGTTTTTAAGAGTTAAGAGGCAAGAAGGCGACGATGAAAATAGTTTATCCACACCATTGACAATGAACACAAGCATGTAGTCCAGGCAACATGTTACTATGACACCACCCACAGGAACAAGGGAAACTAACAAACATGCGCAAAATAAAAAGGAGGAACGACTACCCACCCAACACAAACATGACCATGCCTACAAGCCAAGGGACAACATCCCCAACCCGACACAATGGCCTAGAAAACAAGGACTAGAACCTCAAGGCGCGTGAACCCAACGCCTGAAGGCATTCAACCCATGTGTCGTAAATAAACTGGCAATGCTTGACAACACTCACATAGAACGCACTGACTCCGGCCAAGTTCTCTCTCGCCGCTATCCCATAGGGCGCGCCATGATCCCCTCACTAGGAATCATGTTGTTCCCAGGTGATACACGCATTAATAACCTTGGTGCAACATAAGCTATCTGGATCGAGGACTCTAGATAATCTGACACACTAGGAACTGAATACTGAAAGGAAAACCACACCCATACCCCAACAACAGGTCAAAGAAATGCCAGAGGATGAAGACAATGGATGACACAAGCCAATACACGACAATGTCCATGACCCAACCAATCACCCAGTCTAAACTAGTCAATGATTACAATCTATTTTAACATGGGTTCCATTCTAAACTGGGCACGTCAAAGGTACAATTAGTCAATAAGGCACCCACTAAATTATCGTTAATACAATCAATCTAGAAATTCTAAGTAATCAATACTAGATCTATAATTAGAAATACAATCTAACTTCAATTGTAATCATTTAATAAATCAAAAAAGGGAAATCTAGTCTTTACTCATCGATCTAATTTTAATCATTACTACAACCTAAATGGACAATTATATATTAATCCAAATATCCACCCAACTAGCCATTAACTTAAATAACAACATTGACAAACTTAATGTAGAAAGCTACCATTAAACACTTATGAACAATTTAAACCTCACATGTAGTCTAACTATATTGACTGAAATAACAATACTAACAGTCTATTAACCTTGAGAAGGAAACTGCTAACTATTAATGTCGCTGAAGCAAAAGTCAAGGCAATTAACATAGCAGTTACATAACGATTATAGCAAAAAACAAGGCAATTAACATGACAATTAACATAACCATTAATATAGTGAATTAACAAGTCAATTAACATGACTATTGTCCATTTAGCTCCATGTGGCAATTAATCATTCAGAAGGAATCTGTTGACCATTAACTCACTGTAGAAAATAACATGGCATTTAATATGACGATTACATAACAATGAATATAGCGATAACCAGGCAATTAACATGACTGCTGACCATTTAACTCGCGATTCCACCCATCATCAAACGTAGTACACATTTGGTGGAAAAATTTTCCCAATCAATAGGAAACGTACTCAAATTAAATGGCAAAACGTGGTCATTCCAGCCATGGCACAATCACAGTTTTAAAGGCAAAACATTGTTCCATATGTCAGCGAAACGTAGTACACAAATTTAATGGCAACATGCCCAGTCGACAACAAACTCATCAAAATTAAAGGAAAAATGTATCCCTGCAACAAAAAGTCTCAATCCACCCTTAAACAGCAAATTGTAACCACTCAACATCAATGCAGTCAACCAGAAACCAAAATGCTACATCGTAATGGAAAAACGTGGTCATTATGGCAGTAACAGTAAGGATTAAAATCCGTGTGATAGTAGAATCATGGTAAAAATATGTGTTATAAAATCACTGTAATAAATTTGTGGTGACAATAAAGGAATGAAATCCATGACAGCAAAAATCGTGGTCAAAATCTGGGTGATAAAATCGTCTGGGTCCCATCTACGGAATTCAATCTAAATCCAACAATCGACCTGTCAAAGTCGAGCATGAGTAAAGGAAAATTGCATTTAACACAGGTTACTTAGGATATGGTCACAGGTTGAGGATTGTTTCTTTATCTAAACAAATTTAGCAGTCCCTAAAACCGGAAACCAAGCTCATGAGGCCCCATGTAGACAAGTAAAACGTAATATGTACTTTATAATATTTACTTCTTGAATTTTGTTTTAAGTTGTGATGCTTTTAGCATATTCAACCATTCAAATAAAAATAAAAAATTCCCACGCTCAGCAGATCCCACGCAGACAAACCATGGAAGGTGAGATTTGACAGTATCATAATAGCAACAATCACAGCCACGCGGACACATAAATACACAGGATTTTAATAAAAGAATGGTTCTTTTTGCATTTACAGACATGCTAAGAACTATTAGTTTATTCTTTTAACTTCGATCCAGGATGATTCTTATATGTATATTCAAGCATTCATACATATCAAACAATTTTAAATCATATTTTGTAGAAGATTTAATTATAAAATTCGTATTAGAAAAAAAACAAGAAACAGACAATGACGAATCACTTTTAACAAACGCATATAGATATAGTAGACCAAACCAAACAAAAACCACACAGGGTTAAAACTTGTCCATCCATACACAATGCAAATTTATAATTTATCCAAGAATAAAAATGCAGGGTGAGAATTTGATCCATCAAGATATAAAAACGGGGTAAAAACGAGATAACGACTAGATATAAAGATGTCGAGGTTGAAGAAAAACTTCACCAACAATCAAAATTGCAGAGTTAAATAATATCATCAAGGCGTAAGGTGAACCATCAGCCAAGGACAAACATTAGAGGTAGACAACTGATAGGAACATCCTTCGCTCATCATCCTCGCACAGAAAAGTAGGGCATTGAGATCCATAGGTCTATTAACATCGAAACGACGACCGTAGATCAGGATCCTGGCCGAATGCTCAGGCGAGGACTGGTGAGCTAGAGATGAAGGAAAATAAAACGCATTCATCACAATCAATCAACCATCGGATGGTCAAGACATGCAAGGAATCGAAGGCCATGGGAGTCAATCAATCATCGAGCTAGGCTAGAAAAAAAAAATCAGTCGTCAATCTAGACAATCAATTTACTTCCCCAATTAAACATGCAGATCCAAAGCATAAATCCTACTACAATCTACCATGAAAAAATAAATAAAGTGTAATGTTGCCTGATCGCCTGCTCTGAGTTGATGTCACGCACGCTTCGAGCAACTCCCGCTTGCCGACCGATGAGACTTCACCGGTACCTTCCTAACCAACACTAGGGGTAATATTCTTCCCCCTTAGTCCCCCGAGCCACAAAGGGGCCACACACACTATCTAGAGAATCCGATAGCTCCCAGCTTGCCTCGCAAGGCCGAGCTACCACTCCCCACCAAACTGGGTATCCCAACTCCCACAAGCTAAGTCAATCAAGTAGAGATTTTTGTAGCGTAACGTTATGCAAACAGAAGAGATCCTTCATCCTTCTCCTCCCTTCATTATATAAAGTTTCAAACCCCTTTACCTTTCCAAAATCCCATTTAAAATAATGTTTAAAAATTAATTCATAAAAATTCCTCCCCGTACATGTGTCGTCCATCCCCTTCATTCCTCCAAAAACTGATTTCTTTAATTAATTAATTACCTTTATTTCCCTCACCCACCTAGAGTCACTCCTAGAATTGCTCCTAGGTGTCCCCAAATTCTCTTACAAGTTTTAATGACTTTCCCCATTATTAATTTGCTAYTTCAGTTTAAATTATAAAGTTCTTAAACGATAGATACCTTACTAAGTTTGRCTTCTGATTTTTCCCTTGTGTTTCCCTTTTCTTTYTATGTTTTCYGCTTTTCCTMGTTTCCTTATTATTTTATATTTCYCTCTTTCCCCTTTTCATTTAGAACTCAAATTGTGATGCAAGAGCATCGCCARCRTCAAGCGAGCGTGGGGMAGGCGCCAACGCATTTTGACATATGATAAAGTTATTTGAATCATTTTTGAAAATTTGACGTGCAAACATAAATGTGATAATTAAAGAGGGAGGCATACTTGTAATATTGTAAACAGCCCTTGAGCATCCCGCTCTCGTCTGAAGTAGATAGAAGAGTTTATGACAGTTAATGCAAGTAGGTAGAATTGAATTCCTAGATTAGACAGTTTTAGAAGGAATGAGGGAAACGGGATATAGACACCCTCACTTGTATCATTGTAATAAATAGAGCAAGATCATAGAGGAGAAGAAGAGAGCTATGTAGCAGACTCCATGTACAGAAGTTCTGAATTAATAAAAGAAAGTTGTGATTCAGACTCATGGTGTTCATGTACTCTCTGTGTATGCATTTTTGAATGTTATGCTCATGGTTTTACTCTTTTTGTCATGCAATTGCTTTTATGCTATGTATGAATGATTTATTGTTAAATGTCTGAAATCTAAGAGAGAGAGAGAGTAAGAGAAATGAGTTTCAATTGTTTCTCTATCTGAGCAAGAGTTCTTGCAAGGAGTGCAGTTGAATTTGTCTGCAAGGAGTGCGTCGGCAAAATCTTCAGAGGTTTGCCTCTGAAATATCAGGAGAGATAGCGTTTTCTCTCATTCCTCGGGAGTGCAGTCAGGCACAGGAGTCATGTAAGGAGTACGTAGGCCGAGTGAAGTCTCAGAGTTGAGGATCTGATTGAAGTATCGAAGGACTGTTGCCGCAGAGTGTATGCAAGGTCGAAGAGCATTCAACACTTCAAGTGTTGAAGGTTGTCGCAAGGAGTGCGTGCAAAGGGTCTTCTTTAAAGCTCAAAGTTGTGAGAAAGCTCAGGAAGGAGAAATCCTTTGAAACTATTGAAGGCAGTACAAGAAGTGGGTGCATTTGAGCGATTAGAAGACAATGGAAGTTTGTGGCGCAAGTGGATAAGTCTGGGGAAGAATCATTGGTTCACTTCGTAGAAAATCATCAGGGCAAAGGAACAGACGGTCTAAATTCTCTATAGAGAATTAGCGAAATCCCGTCAGCCGTCCAATCTGACAGAGAAGAAAGGAGGTTACAGTCGTCTCCAAAGTTTCAAGATCAGGGTATCGTGAGCTATTGGATCCTCACCAAATTTCTCATCAGCCATAGGATCTAACTAGAGTTGCATGAGGATTAAACTCTCACAGATAGAGTGAAGGTTCCGAAGAGCATCGGGGTATCGAGGTGTTGGAGCTCGAGATATCGGAAGTCTCGTGGACAAGGGATCAGGTAAATCCACAGTGAAAACCCCGATTTTGATCAGGACCATCCATATTGAAGGGACACGTGGTGGATATCAAGCACCCGTCGGTATTTTGGCTACCAGGGTTTTAAGTTGACAGGGAACTAAAACATCGGGGAATCGCAAGTCCCGAAATCTCGAGACTGAATTTGGACCGTCCATTAGTTGAGACAGGTGGAGATAATCAAGAGCATGTCGGCATTTTGCATGATGGATTTTCGGGATTCAGGAGGACAAGGAGTCAGAACATTTCAGCATCGAAAACTCCGAAATAACGAGAAGCGATCAGAACCGTCCATCATAGAAGGACGCGTGGCGGAGATCTAAGCATTCAGTAAATTTTCCACAAAGAAATCCATCCATCGGCATTACGGGATTCGGAAAATCAGGAATCCTGAGGACAAAGCGTTCGTGCATTTCGGAAATGCGAAGTCTGGAATCCCGATAAGGTGGAAAGTTTCGTTGTAGGGCAAGCTGACATCATATCGGGATATCGGGGATTCTGAGGACAAAGTGTCCATGATTTTCGGCATTTGAAAGTCTAAAACCCCGAAAAGAGATAGGACTGCGGTCACATAAGGGGAGATCGTGTGGATCAGGAGTCTAGCCCAAGGGACTAACTCAAGTCGAAGCATCCCTGAATATCGAAGATCAGGAAATCGGGAAGGAAAAGGTTTACGACATCAAAGATTGGAAAACCCCGAAGTCTGAATTCTACTTTTCTGTGGTGAACGGAGAAGCGATTAGGCCTAAAGGTTGTAAGGAGTAGGAAAACCCTGTGGGTTGATTTTATTGGAGATTCTGAAGAGGGATCAAAGAGCCACTTCAGCTCGAAGGTGGAATTAGAACTATCCTTAAGACCAGGAGGTCAGCACAGAGGCCTGTTCTGAGGCAGAGGGTGCGTCTGCGTCAGGTTTGGTATCAGAGCCCAGAAAGGCTTCTTTGCTTTCTATGGCAAGGAAAAGGAAAATTCACCATGCCGCCAAGAAGAAGGGACAGACAATCACCTGATCCGGAAGAGGAAAGGGAAATGTCCAGAGGAAGGGGTAGGCAGGTACAAAATCCAGAAGTAGAAAGAGATCTGCATAACATACGCGCCAGACTTGTGGACATGGAGATAAGACAAAGGCGCATAGCTGATGTAGGAGATATCAGTGAGTCCAAAAATGAAGATGATACTGGACATGAAGAAGAGGAAGTTGCAGTCGAAGATGTCGCAAATGAACGTTTGATTAGAGCTATTGCAAGAATGGGTGCAAGAGAAAAAATGTACATTCCAGTTTATGAAGGAAACCTAGATGCTAAAGAGCTTCTAGATTGGATTAGATCTCTGGACAAATATTTTGACTATGAAGATGTCGAAGAGGACAAGAAGGTCAAACATTCTGTCACAAGATTGAAGGGACATGCAGCATTGTGGTGGGATGAACTACAAGCTGACAGACGCTGCAAACGAAAACAAAAAATCAAGATTTGGGATAGGATGATTGCGAAGATGAAGGAAAAATTCATTCCCAGAGATTACCATATTACTCTGTTTTAAAGAATGCAAAATTTGAGACAGAAGTTGATGACAGTGAAGGAATATACTGAAGAATTCTACAGGCTGAACATCAGGGCAGGTCATCGGGAGAGAGATGATGAAAAGGTTGCCAAATACTTGAATGGCCTGAGATATGACATTCAGGATGAGATAAGTATGTTGACCATCCAAACGGTGGAAGATGTTTATCAATTGGCTCTAAAAGCTAAAGAGAAGCTAAGCTGAAAACAGGGTCAAAGAGGGTGAGGCAGAAGTCAGCCTAGAGGCAAATCAATTGCCTAGGATAAAAACCAGAAGCCGAAGGAAGACTGGAAGAAACCTCAGACTCGAACTAAGAGAGGAGGAACCTCACAGCGAGGGCAATATGCTGAACCAAGAGGGAAGCATACCGAACAAAGAGGAGATTATGTTGATAATAATATTTTTCCTCGTACTAGAGGTAGAGGAAGAGGAAGAGGTGGAGTAATAAAATGCTTCAAGTGTGGAAAGAATGGACACAAATCTTATGAATGTCCATATAATAAGAGAGAGAGTGGAGAAACTCACATCACCGAAGCTCAAAGGCGGAATGTGGTGGCAGAAGATGTTGAAGGTGGAAGATCATTGATGATGCGAAAGGTTCTTTTGACACCAGAGAAGGAAGTGGAGAGTTCAGTCCAAAGAAACAGACTTTTTCGGATTGCCTGCAAAACCAAGGACATGGTATGCAAGGTCATTGTGGACAGTGGTAGCATAGATAATCTCA
Source organism: Picea glauca (assembly GCA_000966675.3). Taxonomy (NCBI): domain Eukaryota; kingdom Viridiplantae; phylum Streptophyta; class Pinopsida; order Pinales; family Pinaceae; genus Picea; species Picea glauca. The sequence continues at coordinate 7,742 of JZKD02S0090786.1, read as the reverse complement.
TTTCAATAGAGATGGTAGAAAAGTTGGAGCTAGAGACGATTGAACATCCAATCCCATATAGAGTTTCATGGCTACAAAAAGGACATCAGGTAAATGTCACTAAACAATGTTTAGTTGAACTTAAGATAGAAGGATATAATGATAAGATACTCTGTGATGTTATTCCTATGGATGTTTGTCATTTATTGCTGGGTAGACCATGGCAATATGACAGAAATGTGATTCACGATGGGAGGATGAATACATATACATTAGAAAAGAATGGGAGGACTCACATGTTACTTCCAATCAAAGATAAGGAGGTGAAATCGGAAGTAAGTAACACTATACTTCTCATGAGTGGGAAGGAACTCCTTAATGAGGTCAAGAAGAAGGAGGAACCACAATTCATTGTGGTCAGGAAGCCAACGATTGTTTTAACCAGCACAAGGATAGATGATCTACCAAAAGAGGTTCAGAAACTGCTCGGAGAGTTCGCTGACAAAGTAGTGGACGAACTACCTCGTTCGTTACCACCAATCAGGAGTGTGAGTCATCATATTGATCTCATACCTGGATCCAGTTTACTGAACAAAGCAGCATACAGATTAACGCCACAGGAGAATGAAGAGGTCAAAAGACAAGTTCAGGATTTATTGGATAAAGGGTTGGTTAGAGGAAGCTTGAGTCCATGTGTTGTTCCGACAGTACTCAATCCAAAGAAAGATGGAGGCTGGAGGATGTGTACTGATTCAAGGGAGATTAATAAGATAACAATCAGGTACAGGTTTCCATTGCCAAGGATGGATGGCTTGATGGATTGCTTAAGTGGAGCAAAAAAAATTTTGAAGATTGATTTGAAAAGTGGTTATCACCAGATTCGCATGAGAGAGGGTGATGAATGGAAAACAACCTTCAAAACTAATGAAGGGTTGTATGAATGGTTTGTTATTCCTTTTGGCTTAACAAATGCGCCAAGTACTTTTATGAGATTGATGAATGAAGTCCTGAAAGATTTCATCGGAAAATTTGTTATCGTATATCTTGATGATATATTGATTTTCAGCAAAACAGAGACTGAACACTTGAAACATTTGGCTACAGTAATGAAGAGGCTACAACAGGAAAAGTTGTTGATCAACATGAAGAAATCCTCATTCATGAAGATCGAGCTCATTTATTTGGGATTTTTTATATCTGCAGACAAGTTGAGGATGGATCTAGATAAGGTAGAAGTGATTAAGAATTGGCCATCACTGAAGAACATATTTGAGGTCAGGAGTTTTCACGGATTAGCTAGTTTCTACCGAAAGTTCATCAGGAATTTCAGTGGAATTAGTGCAGCAATGATGGATACAGTGAATAAAAGACATAAGTCTTTTCACTGGATAGAAGAGGCTGAAAGGAGTTTTAATCTGTTGAAGAGGAAAATCACGGCACAACCAATTTTGGTGTTGCCGGATTTCCGAAAGACATTTCAAGTGAAATGCGATGCAAGTGGATTTGCAATAGGGGCAGTCTTAAGTCAAGAAGATAGGTCGATAGCGTATTTCAGCGAGAAGCTGAATGAAGCGAAGGTGAAGTACTCCACATATGACAAGGAATTTTATGCTATCATTCAAGCATTGAAGAAGTGGAGACACTATTTGGTTCCGAAGGAGTTTTTCCTATACAGTGACAATCATGCACTGTAGTTTGTGACTCAATAGGAGAATTTGAATCAGAGACATGTAAAATGGGTTGAATATATGCAAAATTTCACTTTTGTGATTAAACATATTTCTGGTACTGCTAACAAAGTTGTTGATGCTTTGAGCAGGCAGTGTTTGTTGTTGCAGGAGTTGAAGGTCAAAACAATGGGTGTTGATGATCTCAGGGACATGTACGCAGGTGATCCAAATTTTAAGGAGGCGTATGAAGTAGATGAGAATTCAGTTCTCAAAGATAAAAGCAAATGGGCAGAATACATGATCCAGGAAGGATTGTTGTTTAAGGGCAATCATCTTTGTATTCCAAAATGCTCCATGAGGGAGAATTTGTTGAAGGAGAAACACAGTGGAGGATTGGCCGGACACTTCGGTCATGACAAGACATTCACAAAACTAAATGAGTCATACTTTTGGCCGGGAATGCGAGAAGAAGTTAAAAGATTTGTGGACAGATGCAGAATTTGTCAAGATTCGAAAGGAAGGAGGCAAAATGCTAGATTTTATCAACCATTGCCCATACCTAAGAGGCCGTGGGATGCAGTCAGCATGGATTTTATATTGGGATTTCCAAGAACACAAAGAGGATTTGACTCAATCTTTGTGGTGGTGGATAGATTTTCTAAAATGGAACATTTCATTCCATGTCATAAAACCAGCGACGCAACTCACATTGCGAACCTGTTTTTCAAAGAAGTCATTCGAATTCATGGCTTACCAAGGAGCATAGTTTCGGATAGAGATACGAATTTCGTAGGACACTTTTGGAGGACATTGTGGAAGAAGCTAGGAACTAATTTATCATTTAGTTCAGCTTATCATCCTCAGACGGATGGAAAAACTGAAGCAGTGAACAGAAGTTTGGGAGACTTGTTGAGGAGATTGGTGACAAAACACCACAGCCAGTGGGACAACATATTACCACAGGAAGAGTTTGTGTATAACGACTCAGTTAACAGAAACATAGGGCAGATTCCATTTCAGATTGTTTATGGCATACAGCCGAGGGGGATTTTTGAGTTGAGGGATACAGAACTGAATGGAGCTAGGAGCGCTAGTGCAGAATATTTCACAGAAGCGATGAAAGAACTTCACAACCAGGTGAAGGAGCGATTGCAGAATTCAATCCAGGAGTATAAACGCAGGGCAGATCAGCACAGAAGACAACTTCAATTTGAAGTTGGTGACTTGATTCTAGCACATCTGAGAAAGGAAAGATTCCCGAGGGGAACATATAATAAACTGAAGATGAAAAAAATTGGACCATGCAAGGTCTTGAAGAAATTTGGGACAAATGCTTACGAGATTGAATTACCCAATGGGATCAGAATTTCTCCGATATTCAATGTCTCAGATTTGTACCCATATAAACCTGAGGAAGTGGAGACAAAAAATGAGCAGCCAGAGGTGCAGTGGCGAAAGAAGATGCTAGTTGTAGAAAAGTCGTAGATGGAGTACATACTGGACAAAAGACTGAGCAGAAAGACTAGGCGAAGGCAATATTTCGATTATTTGGTCAAGTGGAAGGGCCATCCAGTTGAAGATGCCAGCTGGGAGAATGAAGCAAAAATACAAAAGCATGGACAGACCATGCGCGAACTCATGGATAGGATCCCATGAAAATTTTCAAGCGAGGGAGTATGATGCAGGAGCATCGCTAGTGTCAAGCAAGTGTGGGGCAGGCGCCAACGCATTTTGTCATATGATAAAGTTATTTGAATCATTTTTTAAAATTTGACGTACAAACATAAATGTGATAATTAAAGAGGGAGGCATACTTGTAATATTGTAAACAGACCTTGAGCGTCCCTCTCTCGTCTGAAGTAGATAGAAGCGTTTATGACAGTTAATGCAAGTAGGTAGAATCGAATTCCTAGATTAGACAGTTTTAGAAGAAACGAGGGAAACGAGATATAGACACCCTCACTTGTATCATTGTAATAGATAGAGAAAGAGCATAGAGGAGAAGCAGAGATTTGTGTAGCAGACTCCATGTACAGAAGTTCTGAATTAATAAAAGAAAGCTCTGATTCAAAATCATGTTGTTCATGTACTCTTTGTGTATGCATTTTTGAATGTTATGCTCATGGTTTTACTCTTTCTGTCATGCAATTGATTTTATGCTATGTATGAATGATTTCTTGTTAAATGTCTAAAATCTGAGAGAGAGAGAGAGAGAGAGTAAGATAAATGAGTTTCAATTGTTTCTCTATCTGAGCAAGAGTTCTTGCAAGGAGTGCAGTTGAATTTGTCCACAAGGAGTGTGTCGACAAAGTGTTCAAAGGTTTGCCTCTGAAAGATCAAGAGAGATAGCGTTTGTTCTCATCCCTCGGGAGTAAAGTCAGGCACAAGAGCCATGCAAGGAGTACGCAGTCCGAGTGAAGTCTCAGAGTTGAGGATCTGAGCGAAGTATTGAAGGTTTGTTGCTGCAGAGTGTGAGCAAGGTTGAAGAGCGTTCAACACTTCAAGTGTTGAAGGTTGCCGCAAGGAGTGCGTGCAAAGGGTCTTCTTTAAGGCTCGAATTTGTGAGCAAGCTCAAGAAGGATAAATCTTTTGAAACTATTGAAGGAAGTACAAGAAGTGGGTGCATTTGAGCGATTAGAAGACATCGGAAGTTTGTGGCGCAAGTGGATAAGTCTGGGGAAGAATCCTTGGCTCACTTCGCAGAAAATCATCAAGGGAAAGGAACAGACGGTTGAAATTCTCTGTAGAGAATAAGCGAAATCCCATTATCCGTCCGATCTGACAGAGAAGCAAGGAGGTTACGGTCGTCTCCAGAGTTTCATGCTCAAGAGATTGTGAGCCATTGGATCCTCACCAAATTTCCCGTCAGCCGTAGGATATGACTGGACTTGCATGAGGGTTAAACTCTCACAGATAGAGTGAAGGTTCTGAAGAGCATATGGGTATCGAGGTGTTGGAGCTCGAGATATCGGAAGTCCCGTGGACAAGGGATCGAGTAAATCCATAGTGAAAACCTCGATTTTGATCAGGACTGTCCATATTGAAGGGACACATGGTGGAGATCAAGCACCCGTCGATATTTCGGCTACCGGGGTTTTAAGTTGGCAGGGAACTAAAACATCGAGGAATCGCAAGTCGTGAAATCCCAAGACTAAATCTGGACCATCCATTAGTTGAGACATGTGGCGATAATCAAGAGCACGTCGGCATTTTGCATGACAGATTTTCGGGATTGAGGAGGACAAGGAGTCGGAGCATTTCAGCATCAAAAACTCTGAAATTGCGAGAAGCGATCAGAACCGTCCATCATAGGAGGACGTGTGGTGGAGATCTAAGCATTCGGGAAATTTCCCGCAAAGAAATCCATCCATTGGCATTACAGGATTCGGAAAATCGGGAATCCTGAGGACAAAGCATTCGCGCATTTCAGAAACGTGAAGTCTGGAATCCCGATAAGGTGGAAAGTTCTGTTGTAGGGTGAGTTGACGTCATATCGGGATATCGGGGATTCTGAGGACAAAGTGTCCATGTTTTTCGGCATTTGAAAGTCCAAAACCCCGAAAAGAGATAGGACTGCGGTCACATAAGGGGAGGTCATGTGGATCAGGAGTCTAGCCCAGGGGACTAACTGAAGTCGAAGCATCCTGAAATATCAGAGATCAGGAAATCGGGAAGGCAAAGGTTTACAACATGAGGGATTGGAAAACCCCGAAGTCTGAATTCTACTTTTCTGTGTTGAACAAAGAAGTGATTAGGCCTAAAGGCTGTAAGGAGCAGAAAAACCCTGTGGGTTGATTTTATCAGAGATTTCGAAGAGGGATCAAAGAGCCACTTCGACTCGAAGGTGGAATTAGAACGATCCTTAAGACCGGGAGGTCAACGCAGAGGCCTTTTCCGAGGCAGAGGGTGCATCTGTGTCAAATTGACAGGTGTAGAAATTAACTTTTCCCTTTTTCCCTTTTTCATTAATAAACTTTAAATTATCATAATAAAATAAAACAATTATTTATTTTATTTTTATTTTTTTAAATATATATATATATATTCATTTATATATATATATATATATATATATATATTCTTTTTTTTCTTTTTTCTTTTATTTAATTAAAGGATAGAGAACATTCTGCCACTAGTATAATTTAAACCTAGACTTTAATTTTCATGTTGGGAGACATTTTATTAGGGAATTTGTTTTTAAAATTCTTATCACGTTATTAGTCCTAAGGCCATCTCGGTTCATTCATTTATCATTAACAACGTGATGTGCCCTTCAAGACGCACTAGGTTCTCCAAGGGTGCTACTCACCTCATATGTTTCCCTTTCACGACGTGCCCTTCAGGACGAACCACGTGCTCCAAAGGTGCCACTCACCTCATTTGTTTCCCTTGTGCAACATGCCTTTAGGATGCACCACGTGCTCAAAGGGTGCCACTTGCCTCTTGACTAACTTGGTATACATCAAAAACCCTTGGAGTCAATACTCTGCCACGTGAACTTGTGGTATACTAAGGGCCTCTAAGGAATAAGTCCCTCACCTTATTGTGCACCCATTAGAATCACCGTGAGTGATTGTCGCAGTCTGCACTCACGGCATTGTGGATTCTCTCGAACTAGGTAAACGTTAACCTATAGTTCGAGCCATGGAAAGAGTGCTAGTAGGTTATGGGACGGTTTTTTTCTACACCTCTCCCTCAACATCTTTGGTGGTTGTGCGTGACCCCTCTAATCCACATGTGAGTCTGGTCGGCAAGCTATCATCAGCCTACATCATCAACGAATCATGTCAGCAATATATCCATAATCATATCATCTAATCAGATGCACTAATATCACATATAAAACAGTCAAACCCCAATGGTTCACTCCCCGACTCGATTTGGAGTCAAAGGGGTTCCATCGATGCCTCTGCATCCTCGAAGTCCAAAATCTTGCACACTCAGTAAAATCGAATCAATAACACTTGTTTATGTCAGTGTAGTAAAACAACATGTCATCAACCCATAACGCCTCATAATCAAAATCAAAGTTTTAATAGCACAATAATCCGGATCACTTGCGAGCAAGTGTCCTCAAAGAATAAGTTTTCTCAGTGCGCAAGAGAGGGATGTTACATCCTCCACCAAGATATGATGTCCACTCGCCTCCATAGTTCCATAGAAAGTATGCCCACAACTCGAGCATCATCTCTGAGCCTCACATGAACGACTAATTTTTTCATATTCCCTCTCCTTGCCACACTCTTCTCTAGGGGTTTAAGGTTTGACCCCTCTACCAATATCACTAGTAGGAAGCTCTTACTGAGATAGTGCAACGAAACTACCATGTTGATGCGATCCTTCCACAATGGGAGGATGTTGGTCTGGGAGGTTAGGGCTTTGCCTAGGGTGACGAGGACCTAGCATGGGATCACATCTAGCATGTGCAAACCCTCAACCCACCCCATGGAAATCACCAATGTCAAAGTAGTTCGAGTGACCCAAAATAAATTATTCCCATAATTTCCTCAAGAAATATAACATAAGTTATTGTAGGGAGGTTTATCAAAAAATATGAACCACCTATCCATCTAGTTAGCATTAAATTGTGGGTGGATGAATGAGTCCATACAAATGTGTTTCTTGGTGAAAGGTGGTTCATAGTTTTTGACAAGGTAAGATCTCAAGTCTTTTCTTGTTGTTGTGCTCCTCTCTAGCTCAATGAAAGGAAAATGTGAGGTGCAGTATGTTCAAATGGGTCCCTTAGAAAAGGGCACAATAGGAATGGGTGTGTGTTCCTAAGAATGTGCATGTGTTCTTGTCAACGTGCCTATGTAGCATGTTGGGTGGAGGTTTGGGTTTTTCCGAACCTCTAACATAAGGAACACTCAACGTGACTATGTAGCAAGTTGGGTGGAGGTTCGGTTTTTCCGAACCTCTAACATAAGAAACACAAACACGCTGGATTTTTCATCCACCAACTTCGTGCACTCATCCTAATGTATATCATGTACCTATCCTAAGTGAAAATTTGTTTTTGGTACCCCAACTAGCTCAATTTTTTCTTGATCTGAAGGGCCAACTATATAATTTCTATGACTTTTTCAACAAAGA
>JZKD02S0090785.1:315243-331536 GCA_000966675.3 Picea glauca | reverse complement strand
ATCTCTCATCTATACAATGCTATCATTGTGATAAGATGGGACACAAGGTGAATAATTGTCCAGTCAGAAGAGAAGAGTACAAGAGGAAGCACAAAAGGCAACATGCTCACATTGTTGAAGATGAAGAACCACCTATGAAGATGATTAAGGACCATGTCTTGATTTTAGCTCTCTCAAGATCTGTATCACCTGGAGAGGACACATGGCCCATTGATAGAGGTGCATCAAAGCATATGACGAGTAAGAAAAATACTTTCTCTTATATTTCAGAAAAGAAGTTTTCTCAGAAAGTAACTCTTTGACATGATTATCATATCCCATCAAGGGAATAGGAGAATCAAACTACAAGCTAGATTCAGAAAACTAAATAACAATGAACGACGTACTCTATGTACCGGGCCTAAAGAAGAACTTACTCTCCATATCATCTTTAGACAAGAAAGGCTATAGAGTTTCCTTCATAGATGGAGAAGCTCTTATGTGGGCAAAGGGAGAAACCTTAAATGAAGCAATCATCATCGGAAGTGAAGAAAATGGCTTATATAAGCTGGAGGGTCACTTAGAGACTGTCATGACCCATGCCATTGAAAACTCATACGAACTTTGGCATAGAAGATTGGCCCACATCAACTACAAGGCACTACCATACATATGCAAAGTTGTCACAAGTTTACCAGAACTCAAGGTTGATTAGGAAGGCATATGCAATGGATGTGCGCAAGGGAAGAACATCAAGAACCCTTTTCCAAAGAGGGACATCAAAGAAGAAGGAGAATTGGAACTCATGCATTCAGACGTGTGTGGCCCAATGCCATCATCCTCCAATAGAGGGTATGTATACTATGTATCAGTTATTGATGACTATTCTCATAAGACCTGGATATATTTCTTAAAATTTAAAGATGAAGTATTCAGTAAATTCAAGGAATTCAAAGCCTTGATAGAGAATCTTTCCTAAAGAAATATTAAGATACTCAAGTCAGATAATGGAGGAGAATATACCTCAAAGGAGTTCATAAACTTCTGTAGAGATTTTGGGATCAAGAGGGAACTCACTACTCCCTATAATCCTCAACAAAATGGTGTAGCTGAAAGGAAGAATAGAACAATTATGGAAGTTGTAAAGACCATGATTCATGATCAAGATCTTCCTATGTGCTTATGGGTAGAATCAGCAATGGCAGTTGTTTATGTGTAGAACAGATTATCCCATAGTGCACTTGGGTTCAAGACCCCAGAAGAAATGTTCATCGGAAAGAAGCCAGAGGTAAGCCATCTCAAAATATTTGGCTATCCAGTATTCATCCATATACCGAAAGAGAAAAGAAGCAAGCTGTAACCCTCTGGAAAGAAGGGAATATTTGTGGGATACTGTGAGGTATCCAAGACCTTTAGAATCTACATACCTGGTCACCGCCATATTGAGATCAGCAGGGACGTGACCTTTGATGAAGAAGAAACACTTAAGAAATTGAGAAGATGCCAGCTTGAAGAAGTATATGAAGAGGAACCTGTAAATCCTAGGACTACAGAATCTGTGAGGGAAGTTCCCAGAGTTGCAGAACCTGTAAGGGAAGTCGTAACTTCCCCTGATGAGGAGACTCCTAAAGAACATGATATAACAAAAGTTTAAGAACCTCCTCAAATGACCTTATCCCATAAAAGAAATTATGCTTGGGAAAGAGAGCTTATTCAATATGGAGAGAAGTATGGTGTTCCAGAAGGAACCACGAGATAGGTGAAAATACCAAAGCCATTCTCTAGTTACACGGCTTTGATGTGCTATCTACTTGATGAAGAACCCAGATGCTTTGAAGAGGCCATCCAAAAGAAAGAATGGGCAGATGCCATGAAAGAGGAATACCAATCCATAATAAAGAATGATGTATGGGAAATAGTTCCCAGACCAAAAAAGTAAGGATGTGGTATCATCAAAATGGCTCTTCAAAATAAAACATGTTGTTGATGGAAGAATTGAGAAATATAAAGCAAGATTTGTCACTCATGGATTTTCCCAGAAAGAAGGTATTGACTATGAAGAGACATTCGCTCCTGTGGCCAGATACACTTCGATCAGAACCATTATAGCTCTTGCTACCAAGATGAACTGGAAGCTACACCAAATGGACGTGAAGACAACTTTCCTGAATGGTGTTATCGAAGAGGAAGTGTATATAGAGCAACCCTAAGGATTTGAGGTTGAATATAGGAAGTCTCATGTCTATCGATTGAATAAATCCTTATACGGATTGAATCAAGCTCCCAAAGCTTGGTATGGCCATATAGACAGTTTCTTGATGAGCTTAGGCTTTACCAAGAGTAAAGAAGACTCAAATCTCTACTTCAAAATTATGGATAATGAACCAGTAATATTACTACTGTATGTGGATGACTTATTCTTAACTGGAGAAGAAAATCTCATCACTGAATGTAAATAGAGACTTGCCACTGAATTTGAAATGAAAGACCTTGGCCTAATGCATTACTTCTTAGGTCTTGAGGTATGGCAAAGTCCAGAAAGAATCTTCCTTAACCAAGGGAAGTACACAGTCAAAATCTTAAAGAGATTCGACATGCTAAAATGCAAGTCCATGAATACTCCCATGGAAGAAATGCTAAAGTTGTCAATTGATACTTCGTCAGATTTGATAAATGCCACAATGTACAGACAGATTATTGGATCACTGATGTACCTAACGAACACTAGACCAAACATCTATTTTGTAGTGAAGACCTTGAGTCAATTTATGGTAGAGCCCAGACGTGTTCACTTAGTGGCTGCAAAACATGTGATGAGGTACCTTAAAGGTATAATGGATTATGGTCTCAGCTATGATGGAGATCGTGAATTCACATTGAGTGGATATACTGATGCAGATTGGGCAAGAAGCATTGCAGACAGAAAATCCACTTCCAGATGTTGTTTCAGTTTGGGATCCGCTATGATCTTGTGGCAGAGTAGGAAGCAATCCAGTATTTCTCTCAGCACAGCGAAAGCAGAGTACATTGTCGCATGTTCTGCTAGCTATGAATCTATATGGCTTTGAAAGTTTTTGATAGGCCTATTTGATTTGGAGATGAGAACAAACGTGATTCTATGTGGCAATCAAAGCTACATTAAAATGACAGAGAATCCTGTGTTCCACGACAAGTCGAAGCACATAGATATCTGTTATCATTTCATCTGTGACATGGTATAGAGAGGAGCCTTGAAGCTCCAGTTCATTAGCATGGATGAACGGGTTGTTGATGTGTTGACTAAGCCTCTATCTTGTGTAAAGTTTGAACACTTTCGAGATAACATTGGTATAGTCTGAAAGGACCCTCCCTGAAAGGGGGAGCATATATATATTTATTCATTGCTTCTGACCTCGTTGTTAGACGTAAAGCAAGATGAGTCATGCTTTTGACCTCGCTGTTAGACGTAAATCATGACGTTTTGTGATCCTTTCTTCTGACCTAGTTGTTATATGTAAAGCAAGATGAGTCATGCTTTTGACCTTTTTTTTAGACGTAAAGCATGACACCGTGTGATCCTTGCTTCTGACCTCGCTGTTAGATGTAAAGCAAGATGAGTCATGCTTCTGACCTCACTGTTAGACGTAAAGCATGATTCCATGTGATCCTTGCTTCTGAACTCACTGTTAGACATAAAGCAAGATGAGTCATGCTTCTGACCTCGTTGTTAGACATAAAGCATGACGTCGTTGATTCCTTGCTTCTGACCTAGTTGTTATACGTAAAGCAAGATGATTCCTTGCTTCTGACCTCGTTGTTAGACATAAAGTGATATGTTGATGTGTTCCTTGCTTCTAACCTCGTTGTTAGATGTAAAGCAAGATGATGCATGCTTCTGACCTAGTTGTTAGACGTAAAGCATGACGTTGTGATTCCTCGCTTCTGACCTAGTTGTTAGACATAAAGCGAGATGATGATATTCCTTTCTTCTGACCTAGTTGTTAGACGTAAAGCAATATGTGACTAACACTGAGCTACCATCTTATCAGTTGTGACATTGATATAGTGTTGTACTGTGATGTGCCAACCTAGTGCTGTGATGAGGTATCATTTTATTGATACATATTGATGCAGATGATGATGGCATTCTTTCGAGAATGATGATGTTGTTGATGAAGAAAACTTTCGATGACTCATAAATGTGCTAGCCAATGTTTCAAGATGATATTGACGATACTATCCTCCTGATGCCACTGATGATGTAGACCTCTCTCACCTAATGCTGATGAAGAATACCCTTCTTGTTAAGGGGGAGTGTTGAAATAATGTAACTGCGAAGAGCATTCTTATTCTTATTGTTATTTTATTATTAAGATTAATCCCCATTGTAGATTAATCATATCGGTAATTGTATAAGGACTAAATCCCCTTTTGTGGATTGGTCATCGGAGAATTATAAAGGGCAGAATAAGAAATCGGCCCCAGTAGTTATTATTGAAGACCCAAAATTAATTAAAGGTGGGTTTACCCACCCAGAGTGAGAGGTTGGCCCTGCCAATGAAACCCCTTCACACATGCCAGTCTTGTATAAATAAGAGGCTAGCACCTCACTTCTAACACACAACTCACTTGCTCATTATCTTATGAGGCAAGCTGCAATTACCAGAGATAGAAGAAGAAGAGTGGCGCATCTCTTGGGGAGGACTATCTGTATTGGTTTGAGTTATCTCTTGAACATTGTATAAGCTATTTATGATAAGGAATTTTTTTTTGGGTTTTCTTCCCCTAGAGGGTTTCCTAGGATAAATGTTGTGTCTCTTGTGAATGTGTATTTCTCGGTGATCTTTTTCTTATGATGCTCCTATCTATTGAAATGCAAAGAACTATAATAATAGCATAAACATTAACAAAAACAGGTATCATCAACCAGCTAGAGTAATTCAAGGATGATCAAGAGCTTGAAGAATGTTCCTCCAAGAACTTTCTCGCATTCTAGCAGTAGCTGGGATATCCACCTCTTAGGAAGAGTATATCTTCACAAAAATCAAGAATCTAGTTGTCTCTTCACAGGAAGATTTAGAAGTCTCATCAGATTCCTCTTGTCAATTTGTTGAAGGGAATAAAGAATCATGGATAGAATTCAATGGAGATCAACCAGTGAAACCTGAGATTGAGGAGTCCTTAGAATGCTACTCAACAGATCCTATATGTACTCCAAAGACCAATCATATTGAAGAGGATAATGTGCATAGCATAGTAGAGGAGGACATTCAGTGTGACCTAAACAAAGAAGAGAAACAAGAATATAGTGATCCTATTGAAATATGGTTTCAATTAGTTATTAGGTCACACCACTCTTTTATTTATTGCTTGATCTCATCATCAAAGCAGCTCGTCCTTCATACTTTGGTATGCATTAAAAGTTTTCTTGTATACCCGAGTATGAATATATTTCTAACCCTGTTACGCACATGGCTTCACTGGAAGTATTCCTATACTTGAAGGGAATTTTATTTTTTTCAATTAGAGTAGGATAGGGAAATAAATAAATAAATGTTGCAATGCAGCATATCTTTCATATTTTTCATAGATGGGAATGTCAAAAGCTAATAAAGAAATCGGTTTAATATTTTTTGTACCTATAGTAGTTTTCTTTCTAAAAGTTATGATAATTTTGTTTGGAATATTATGAGAAGGGAATCTCTTCATCCTCTGAATGCACACATGATACTGGAAGGGTTTCAAAAGTAGATAAGGCATCCTTGTCAATGGAACATAACATTTAAGGGAGTGTTTCATGGCCTATTTATTCAAAATTCTTCTTTTTCCTTAAGTTGTTAAAAATGATGCATTCGTGTTTTATCATTACCTATCTATTTTAAGACCACTATTTCACAAGGATGATCAATTCAATGATCTTTTTAATAGAAGTTGAAACTAAATGCTAATTCCAAAACATTTTATTCATAGCTAATAATTCAACTTTTGACATTTTCCCTAAATTTTTTGTTTGTAAGCATGAATAAAAATCCAGTTTTAATTAGTTCTATTGGTTTGTTTTTAGAAAGTGTTCACAACTCTCTGAGCAACCGTTTTTAGCATCTCACATTGTTTACATGAGGCCATGAAAAACCTTAGGCATGGGGGAGTGTTTCTTCAAACCTTCATATTATTTTTCAACTTCTGTCGGCGAGGCCAAATCAACATGTTCAGTGCTGGGATTTGATAGTCATTTCCATAATTCTGGTACCATTCTATTCTAGTAATGCAGAATTTCACTCATCTGGTACTGCAAACAATGTTTGTCTCTCCATTCATCTGGTACCAAATGAGAAAGTTTGCGTTCATCTAGTAATGAACAACATTCCTGTTCTCATCTGGTATTGTGCTCATCCAGTACTGATGGTTGCTTGTGTGCTCATCTGGTACCAAAGGAGGAGGTTTGTGCTATTGTACTAAACCACAACTCTACGCTATTCTGGTACTGAAGCACAACCCTACGTCCATCTGGTACTCAGGTGATTTGGTACTGGTAATAAGGTGTTGATATATCTAATCATATATTCAAGTTTTGTTGCTCGATTTAAGTACTAGGACATATAAATTCAACATTTTTCATTTTACTAAAGGAATTAGACTAATTATGCAATAAATATATGGTTACTCTCAATTATTGCATGCTCCCTACCATGAAATTTTTCAAGCCCTCGTATACATATCCTCGTATATTATCATTGAATTCCTTTGTGAAGTGGTTGTTTCCATGAATGAACAAAAATCATCCATCATGTCACTTTGTTCCAATACTATATGTTCCAGTACTGCAGAAACCTACTCCATTACTTATCTGGTATTGATACCAAAGTGATATGATCTTTGTCATGTGCTTAACATTGTTTTCACTTTAGGTAATTGGAGGTATGGGCTAATCTCTTCATGTTCTTTCTATCAAGGATCATTTAAGTCTTGTGTTGAATTATTTTTACTCTCATGTGCATCTTCCTCCTACATTTCTACACACAACCCTAAATGAATCATCATTGCTCTCCCTTTAGGAAGATATTTTTCACATTTATCTCTATATGATAATGGGTGCACTTGTCTTATTACCTCATTATTTTGAAGAAGTGATTGCTAATTGAAATATCCATTGAAAAGTGGTGACAACATTATGTATAATACTAACCTAGTTGATTCAACAAGTTCTTATCCAAGTTTATCTTTACAAGTTTCTCTTGAGAGTTATTGATGAAAACCTCATGTGGTGGACCGCCCTTGCAAAACCGCAATGAACTTTCATGAGAACCCTAATACGATTAACTAGAGGGACCTCTTATTCATTGTCCGAGATGTTCCATTATACATTGAATAGATGATATTTAAGTTGAATGTGGATGATGTCACCCTTGGGATAATTGCAAACAATTAATTATGTGCCTAATAAATCTAAAACACTCTTGTACCACCTGCCTTCCTTATACTCTAAAATTGTCAATGAACAGTATACATCATTATAAATCTTTTGAGTAATATAATAAAAAGGAAGTATCAGGAAGTACAAGTAAACCCATCGGGGTACTGAACAGGCATGTTGGCAGCGAGGCCATGCTTGTATGGTACTAAGGTAAACCAGTCAGGGTACTGAACAGTCCTGCTGCTAGCGGGACTATGCCAAGTAAAGTAAGTTGAAAAACATAAAGTGGCACACCTAAAAGTGAACAAAAACCCTTGGGTCTCATTATGAAGCAATCATTATCAAATCAAGGCTAGGAGATGACCTTTATATCTCTCGGATGATGTTATTAAGAACCTTAAAGTATCCACTTTAGATTTCTATCTTTAAAATAAATAGGTTTGCATGAGAAGTGGGACCCTCAGTATATGGAATTCACCTTACCTAAGAAAGAAGCGCTTCATCTCTAAAAAATTGGATAAGAAACGAGTTAATCATCTTGGGATGTATTCCTTTATGTGTTCCTCTCTTCAAATGATATCTAAACTATGCTTATATCACTTTTGTTTTAAAGGTAATCTATCCAGGGAGGCCTATTAGTCAAAATCATTTAGAAAACTCTTGGTCACTATCCTATAATCGTATTAGAGTCACATCCAGCCCCTTTCTCCTAACTTTGATTGAAAACAGATTGGATAAGACTTAATGTCAAATCACTAACATATCTAATATATTACTCATGACTCCACTTTGTCACCATAACTACGTTGCCATGAGTAATAAAGTGAAGCATAAGACAAGAAGTTTATATTGTTTAATAGGAACTTAGGAGCTGACGAATGATGAAACTTTAGGGAATGCTAGATCGAGTGAAGAGTATCATCAATTGTGAAATTTTGAAGATCATTGTTGCATGAGGACATGCAATGAATTAATAATTGGGGAATGTTGAGTCTCCATTTTGACACTTCTAATTCCCTATATTACCCCCTATCTGAGTCTATTTTACATATGCCATGTGTATCTAACTAATTGTTTCTTCCATAAATACACTTGATTACCTTGTTCATGTGCATAAGGGGTAAATTATGATTAAGGCATGATTTGTTTAGTTTTCTTGAGTTAATTCAATTAAAATGGTTGATTTTTTATGATCATAATCACTTTAAATCTTAAGCAACATGATTTGGTACCCAGTCTACTCTGGTACTAAGGATCCACCTATTCTGGTACCAGCCTGTGATAATCTGGTACTAGACAATTCAAAAATTTTGAATGTTTCTAGAAGAAACTTTGGCTCATGGGTTTTGTCCAGAGAGATGTTTTCATGTGTAAACGTGAGTCATAATTCACCCATATCTCACATGTGGACCTCCATCTCAGGGGGAATGATTCTTCCAAAATTAGGAAAAAAACTCAAACTACCGACTTGTGCCTCGATTTTTGTGCATATGGTATCAAATCTAGAAATTATAATACATGGATTTTTCCATAATATGGAAAATTGAGTAAAACATGGAAATTTTTTCAAAATTATAATTTATTTGGGAGATATGGGTGGGGGACTAACTCGAATCTTCCCAAATTGTTAAAAAACACAGATTTTTGGGATTTATCCTAAAATTGTAAAAATTGTTTTCTTAGCTTGGGGATTCGGTTTCATCCATTGCTCCATGGATTTTATGTATAAATAAGACCTCATAGGTCTGATTAGAGAAGGAATTATTATGATGTAAGATTGTTTCTTGAATAAAGAGGAATTAGTATGCTGCAAATTGGATTTTTGAACCAACTCTTTTTGTAAATTTATTTGTTGAAGATCAATGGAAGTTTGAATTCAAGGATCATGTGTGTCACTTAGAATTTATAATATTCTTATCTAAAATCTTCCATGTTGGCATCAGCAAGGGCCAACCGATCCAGCTTGCTAAGCTCATTGTAAATTATTAGCATAGTTTTCTATTTCATGTACTTGTTGTTTTGATTTCATTTTTTATTTCACTGTTAGAATTGATTGCAAAGAGTTGAAGTACATGAATAGTAGGAGTCCATCATTCGCATTACATAATCCATTAAATGGAACATCTCATTAAAAATTATGTTTTCTGTGTAGAAATGAAGTAATTTCTAGAATTGCAAGATTGTAAGATTGTATCAAATTTATGTTTGGGATGAATCAATTGATTTTGAAGTGTGTGTAGAATTAGATAAAAATTTCTTGCAAGTTTGAAGTAAGTTGTTACAAGAAATGAGATTAGACTTCATCTCTCACCTTCATGCACCATTTAATGAAGCCTCTCAATTATATTGACTATTTTCTATACTACACAGGTTTGATTGGAGTAAATAGAGTTATGATTGCTTTGTGTTTAAGAGTGAATTGTTGATTATCGTTTTCAATTGCTATAGGGAACAATATCTGATTTTGTCTCTTCTTTTCACGAGCCTATAATGAATAGATATGTTATGTGAGCAAGAGCCTTTTCAATTGAGTGTTTTCTTAAGCATTTTACTATGAGCTTTATCTTTTGTTATTGTTGAAGTGTGCACATATTTTTTGTTTAGTTGTTGTTAAGAATATTAGCTACAGATAACAGATTCAAAGTCCATCTTTCCACTTCATAAGATTGTAAATGGACAAGTTATTATCTGAGCAAGATCTTTTGGATGCATGATTGTTAAGATTTTGTTTGCAAGTTTTGTTTTCTGAATTTTGAAATGAGTGGAGAATGTTATTTGAAAAGTGTGAAAAAGAGTTCTATGTCATTAATTTTTTCTTGATTGAGCTATACTCATAAGACATTGGAACCTATCTATTATCGACACATTTAGTGCATCAACTCTAATGATTACGAATCTCGGTTGATAATTTATGTTTGGTAATATATTATGCAAATAATTGCACCAACACCAACCATATATCAATATCATCAACTATATATCATGCCAACCATGTGCCTCAAACACGTGTCATATCACTCATGATATGCCTCTACCATGAACCAAGTGCCACAAACCATGTATCAAGAAATGCATCTCAACCATCAAGAATCAATCAATGTGTCAACCAAGCATCTCAACTATATCATCCCATACATAATGTACCAAACAATGATATGCTAAACAAGTAATACCAATGGTTTACTTTAACCAAGTAATATCACTCGCAATCATCTTCCATCTACAAGTGCATCAACCATGCACCAAACATGTATTACCACCCGTACCATACCAAGTGCATCAACCATGCACCAAACTTCAGCAATATGTATCATAATCAATATGTGTTCCCATACGTATATTCCATATCAACAACAACTCATGTTCCAATGATACTGCTAGCAAGTGCCTCTAACAAACAACCAAGTCTATACCAATCATGCATCAACTTTGGGTCAATCTATGATTCATCAATGATGTACAACATAACTACCTCATATACTCATCAACTACATGTTCCAATATGGAGCTCAACCACATGCCAAATGCATGCACCAAGAAATCCAACAAAGATGACTCTAAAAATACATCATAAGATATATCAATGGAGCTCGCATATGTACCATCCATGTACTATAATAGATTTGCCTCAAAAACCATTCACTACAACAAGTACTAAGAAACCAATAGTACCTCTAAACATGTACCAAAAGTGTGTCTCAATAGATCAATTATATACCTCTAGATATCATCACATCAACATGATATGTCCCATAAACAACAAGCCATAACTTCACTGAGAGAATACATAAGATAACCAAAATTGTTCCTTAACAAAAAATGTCTCAATCCACACTCTAGGGTTAGTACCATGCATCCAATAAATGCATCAAGAATATGCTTCAAAACTCAACCACATATTATCACCATACATACATCAGCCACACATGCCAGTATATAATCATGAAAACCTGCAACAAACCATGTCAGACATTGTAAAAGTAGAGTTATATCATCAAACCATGATATAACTCATCCGCATAGCCTTCTTTTCCAAGGCTTTTACCACAAGTACACGACACGTTCCATAGACAACTTGTGTATGTACGTGAACTTTCTATAGGTCACCTCACATATGTACATGAATTCTCCCACAAGATCTTGCGCATGATTAAGAGAATGTCAAGCTTGAGCTTGTCTCATGGCTACCATTCTATTCTGGTTGTTCAGTCTTCTTCATCGCCTTCTGAAAGTGTCCAAACTTTTCATAAATTGACCTTTGAGCTTCCATATTTTCAACATTGTCTTCTTTCCTAGTTTCATGTGCTCTTATTTCCATGCTATATGAAGCACTCTTCATTGACTATCTTCTTGAATTCCAACAATCCTGATATTTGTGACCAAACCCACTACAACTATAACATCTCATGGTGTGACAATGTGCATTAATGTGTCCCACTTGATTACATCTCCAACATCTTGGGTTGTTATGGAATATTCCAACATATTTCCTTGCATAATGTCTATGATACAAAACTTTGTGACGCTATTCATTACATGAGAAGTAGTGACTATGAATTGCTTTTTCATACCTTTTCTTTGGTGTCCACCTTGAAGGTGTCTCTCTTCTGAATTTTCTTTGAGGTTTAAAGATGGCTTCTTGATGTCTTATTTTCTCTATTCTTATGAGAGTTTCCTTGCTTTGTGTAGGTTCTTGAATTGCAACTTTTCTTCCACCTTTTGAGAATGAAGGACTTATCTCATGCTTCTTGGAAGTTCTAGATTCAAAGTGTACACCTTCCTTGTTGTATCCAAGACTTGATTTATCATTTCGAGATCTTTGGCTATATATGATTTCATTCAATATTGTTGAGTTGTTCATGAACTTGATGTGAGTGTTTCACTTCTCTAATTTATTTCTGAAATCAACAACTTCAGCTTCCAACTTATGGCATGACTCTTATTTTTCATTTACTTGATTCTTTAATAGTTCCTCTATCCTTTTGGCTTCTTCAATTTGTGTCTTTTGATTGACATTGACTTCAAGGATTTTGCTACGCTCATTATCTACCTTCTTTTTTTCTTCTTCTTGAGTAATTATTTCATTCTTTAGTCTTTTCATATCTTCTTCTTTTTCTTCTAATTGAGTATTTTTACTTTCTTCTTGTTCTTTGAGCATTTTCTTTAGTTCCATGGTATGCCTTGGGTACTTTTATATGGTTTCCTTGGTGTATTTTTCAAGATACTCAAAAGAAGTTGAACTATTTACTATTTCATAACTAACATCATCCAACTCATATAAAAATTTATCTTTAAGATTCAAAAAATCTTCCTCTTCATCTATAAGATAACTATCAACCGATTCTACACAAACTAATTCTAGATTTTCTTCTCCATTTGTAGAAGAACATTCAACATCATCAGAGTTAGAATTATTGCAATTAGAGGATTTTGGAGAGTATTTACCTTCATTGTCCTTAATGGGACTTTTTTCTTGATATACCTTCTCTAGCTTGAGCCATGGATCCTTGGCAGAAGTACATTGTCCCATGATTTCTTTGACAGAACCTGAGAGTCCATTGAAATTGGTCTTGAGATATATTGTATCATTTTTCTTTTCTTCCCTTTGAGCTACACCTTTCGACTGATTCTTTGAGGGAAATTTTCCACCAACAACTATGTTCCAAACACCTTCTCATTTTTCCTTCAAATAACCTTTCATTTCTATCCTCCATGCTCCTTTTTCCTTCAAATAACCTTTCATTTCTATCCTCCATGTTCATCCATTGGTGTATCCATGGATATCCTTCAAGATTGTTAAGGCTTATGGTGAAGTCATGCTCTGATGCCAATTGTTGGACAAACCGACCACACTGAGAGGGTGGGGTGAATCTATGTGAGGCTCTTGTTACACTTCTCACAAAAATTTAGTTATCAATTACCATTCACAACATCACTACTTATTACTTCCATTCATACTTAGTTTCTTCATGTAAATATATATCAATGAATTACATTTAAAATAAAGATTTATGCACCATCACAATAAAGAACACAAGGAACACCAGATATATGTATAAGTTTCTTTTGTATTACAGACTACAATCCTTGGTGTTTATCAACACCAACGAAAATAGAGCACCAAATCCAAGAGAGAACCAACCGAGATGTGAGGAATCTAACCCTCAAGTACAAGACCCAGCTTGTAGAAATAATCCAATCTGTCAATAGCTACATGACCTATCTATATTGTATCACGTGTATGTACGTGACCTGCCTATACTGCAACACATGGATGTGCATGTTTTTCCTTATGTTAACCTGCGTAGACCTTTAGAAAATAGGGTTTATGAAACTTCAAACTTCTAGCCCTTCATACACTTCTTGCCTATGTCACATCCACTTGTGTCCTATCACTATAACCTGCCTGTCACTTCCCAATCTGTACCATCATCAATCACAAACATATCTATACCATCCAATAAGATATGCATGTTCCTCATGCATACATCATTACACAACATAGAAATCCATCGACCACATCAAAACATAACCACTCAACCAACCAGCTACCGTATTCATACATTAATACAACCATACAAAGAATTCCTCAAGCATTCACCATACCATGAACTAATCAAGACAATGTGTACCCATACCAAAACCTCTGTAGTAGATCTGAACCTATAGAATGCTGATATGGAACTTGCTTAGTACTTTAGGGACCTGGTAATAGTATCTACTCAATATTTTCTTATATTTTTAAAGTATATGCACCCTAGCCTTCTTTATCCTGCATATGTATGTGCTCTATCCCAATGCAACCCTCTTACAACTTCAAAAAACTAGGTTTTTCTGAACCTCCAAAAATTTCTCCGTCAAACCTCAGACTTACGAAACTTTTGATGCATCCATGAGTACCTGCAATCAATCTTTCACCAAAAATAGATCTTCAATATACAAATTTATTTTTAATTGTTTTTTTATTGGAACCACTTAACCCATGACTAACCGCTTTGAATGGTAAAATTATTCTAAGAGCTTCTAGAATAATTTGACTTCTTTGATCTTCTAGGAGTTTCTAGACAACACATGAGGGTTCTCCAACTTCACATGGCCATAAATATCTAACTATGAGGAGTTATGTGGCATTCCACGTATCGCCAGAAATGACATGACGAGCACTATTCATATGGAATAGTCTCTCTGACAAATTCATTGATAGTCATAACATTATTCCTCAAAAAACCTTGGGTTCCCTAACCACATTGCTATGATTTCTCAACCACCTAACCATTTGGACTTCGTAAAGCCTCTTCTCATGATGGATTTCACCATAAGGGGACCACTTTGGAGTTCATCCATTTGGTACTTCCTATCAAACATTACAAGACAACAATTATCAACCTTTCAATCAACCCATATATACCTCAATCCATCTGGAACATCAACCCATGACAAACATCACTATGACACCTCATGAAGTTATCCCTCTGACATCAATTGCATCCATGATCATATGATCCAACAATCAATACATCAATGATACAAACAAATTACTAAGACAATATTTGACATCAACCCTGAAATCAATCCTTTGACATCAATGGAAACATATTACAACAATTCCTCCATCATTCAACATCTCTTAGAACCATATCAATCAGTGAAGTTGGTTTCTCATATTCTAGTATCTATCCAAGTATATTTTTAAACTTAAATATGAGTATGTTTCTAATCCTATTGCATACATGGATTCATTGGAAGTTCTCCTACAATTGAAAGAAGGGATTATTTTATAAGTAGAGTAGTACAGTGTAATAAATAAATAAATAGAATAGTAAAGATAAAAATAAGCTCAGTTGTGAAAACTAGGTTACTAGTGCAACTGGACACAAGTTTTTCTTGAAAACTAGGAAAATGGTGGGAAAAATTCTCAATAAAGTTATGCATGTTGGTTCGATATTGTATTATGGTTCTTCAAAATCATATGTGTTTTATTCTCATGTCAGGTGATGTGGGATTCCTTAAGGTCCACCTTCTAACAAATATCATCCCATCGACTCCAACACATCATCTGGGATTGAGATTAGAGATGTTTATAAGTACCTTGGGGCTTGCATGCCTTAATGGAAGGTTCTCTTGCTATCAACAAGGGAATACGTAAATGTCCCTTGACTTATGGATTCTATAGGTGTTCGAATCCAACACAATCATTCACACCAAATAGAATGTAGTTGTGTACCTTGATGCCCATTGACATTAATGGTGGTTCATCTCGCATTGGTTAATGATTTACATTATTGATCGGTAATACAATGATTTATTTCTATGTTCGACTCCAAGTAAATCCATTCACATAAATTTAATTGTATTAGTAGGGGTTATATGCGAAGAATATATGGTTTATGGCATCAACAACAACAATATAATTTGAGTTTTGGTTTAGTATTTGTAATGCCCCTGTTTCCCCTAGCTTGTAAATATAATTATATTATTGCTAAAATACCATGGGCAAATCTGTTATGTGTGAAGTTTGAGAGATGATGAACCTTTGAAAAATAATGTGAAGTAAACAATAAATTTTGGGTAACTACTAAAGGGGATTGCCTATACAGGTTATGATTCCATGACAGGGAAATGGTGAGGAAATTTCCTTGCCAAATTAATATTCAAAAAAATCCAGATTGTTATTTTTCCTAGAATTCAGTTAACGAAGGAAGTTGATAGTTGAAATACAAACTTCCCACAATTAAAGGAAAGAATGAGGATTTTTACCAAAACTTCCTTTTTTCATAAGTATGGGACGAAAATTACCCATATGGAAGTTTTTTATATAACATTTTAGGCTCTTGCACTTTGAATCTTTGAACTCAATTTGTGAGTGCCCATATCGTTTAGCCGATAACAAAACTTCAAGTGCCCATATATATATATATATA
>JZKD02S0090785.1:251018-301304 GCA_000966675.3 Picea glauca | reverse complement strand
CAGATCAGCAAGCCCGGATCAACGACGATGAAGACCATTCCGGACCCCCCACGCCTTTCTACCTTTAAGCAGAGGGGGGGTTCTAGAATCCCATATGCAGCGTTCCAACGGCCACGATCAGGGCGCCCAGATCAATGGCGCTTAAATAACCCCGCCCTTCTCAACCGCTCCATGTTTAGCCAACGTGGGCCACTCTCCTGCCTTGTCATCTTCCAGTCCACCTTTCTCCCGTTGTCGTGTGTCACTTTTCCACCTCATCCTTTTGGTCCGCGTGGTTCTCTCTTTTTCTCATCATGCACTCACTACTTGCCCCATGTTCCGTTCCTTTCTTTTCCATGTCAGACTCTCACCCGAAGGCGAGTTCGCTTCTCTTGTCGTCTTCCCTTCTACCCGATGTCTTCCGCCATGATTCGTCCTCCGTCATCCTTCTCTCATTCCATCACTCCTTCCATGCCCTTATAACCCAGCACCACCATTCCTGTCGTGCACTCATCTTCCGCGCTGGCCTCCATGCCCATCCCTCAAGCTATTCGGTTATTCCATATGGCAGCGCGAGAAGTCTTCTGTAGCCTGAAATGCTGAGTTGGCCGGGTCGCTCTCAATCCCAAGAAGCAGTTATTGAAGTAGTTGGTGGTGGTTAGATATCGCCTCCGCCTTAATGGGAGAGCACGGCCATGAATTCAAGGCACGTCGATTCGCTGTTGGAACTGTCAAACAATTAAGATTGCATCTGACATGAGTTGCACGATCTTTTATATGTTGACTGTCAGAAGCCATGCAGACGCAAAGCTTTCAATGCATTTTCTTGGTTCCATTGCTATTGTTGTTTTGAGTATATGTAGGCATTTATGCCATTTTTGTATCTATCGATGGTTGAGCTAAGCTCCCGACTGTAAAGTTTAAGCAAATACTCTGGTTTCCTGGTTATGCCTCTGTATTTGAGATTTCTTGGTTTATAAAAAACAGTTCTCCTTTTTCCATCTTCCTTTCGTCTCTTGCTTGAGGATTCATAGTCGAACATCTTGTTACAATAAATGATTTGTTGTGACGTTGTTGTGCCCTCTGGTATTTTTATTTGAATGTGAAAGGATTTTGTGTTCGAATGCATTCTTCTTCAGTCTGTTGCAAACCGGATGTCTGTGATAGACCTTTGCACCCTTCTTGCGTAAGTCTTCCACCTACTCACCCTTTTACTACGACCCATTGTTTGGAGTTTATCAAGACCTCACTCGTTCATGCATGCCTGGTCTGGTTTCTGAGTTGAGACGATATCGTTCTGAGTTTCCTTCCATTTGATCACCTTCTAAACAAAATGTGACAATAAACTAATGGGCATCGGGCTCTGCTCCTGCTAGCAATCCAGGAGTGACCTCCGGCTGCCAACACTATGGTACAAATATCGCTTATATCTATGTAAGAACTCCCAAATCAAACAAAAGGTACTATTGGAATTGCACACCTCTCCAGTAGCACACTCTGGATTTTTAAAAACCTACCATAGGGTCAAGAAGGAATTTTTTGGGGATGGCCTTAAAACTGATGTTCAAAGGTTTGTGGTAGAATGTTTTGTTTGCCAACAAAATAAGATGGAAACAATTAAAACCCCAATTCTTTTACAACCATTAGCCATCCCAGGTTAGCACTGGAAGGACGTTTCCATGGATTTCATCATAGGGTTACCAAATTATGAAGGAAGGAGTGTCATCATAGTGATTGTTGATAGACTGACCAAGTACGCACACTTTTGTGCACTCTCTCATCCCTTCAAAGCTAGTACAGTTGCCACTGCATTCATGGAGACATTTCAAAAGCTACATGGCAACCCAAATATTATTGTAAGTGAGAGAGATCCCATCTTATTCTGAGGTTTTTCTATGCTATATTGATATTTGGTTCCTAACAATAAAATATCAAACATTGTCCATAATTCGCAATCGCCCAAACAAAACATATACATGGGTCCTTTTTCCAAATTGAACAGACTCTTAAAACTTGCCTGATTTCATTCCCTTTTCCATTATATTAACCAATAAAACTTTGCAATGAAACCATAATATAAAACCTCAAGCTTCATCACTAATGATGCAATTAAATAAAAAATGCATGATGCCTCATAACAGATACATCGTGAGACAATGAAATCACAGTCAATAATCTTCACAATTTTCCATGATCCCAATTGGGACTAGTGAAACACACAACAACCACCAACTAGCAAATGACACCACGCTATAAGAATACAACAATCAAAAGAATAAAGATAAGAGGATTCCATTGAATGCACATTATCACTGATTCCCAATCAACCAAATTAATCAAATAAAAACGAGCTAGGTTTTCGACGCAATTGTCATAACGAAAAAGTGGCAGCCCCTTCACTGTATATTATTTCTCATCCCCGATCACAATTTTCCAACCAACTCAATCAAACAAGTTCAATATAAGTACTCAAAGAAACTTTCATAATCACTCAACCAATTTATGATAACCACAAGAAGCCCAACAAGAGTGAGACAAATTGGGAAAAATCGGGTTGTGTAACAATGAACACAAGAAGTAATCAAGAGTCTGCTTGGTCATCAAAGAAAAGAGATATTGGAGGTAAAAAATATCAACCAATAGGCAGAGACTCTTCAATACATTCATGATAGAACCACAGGGTTCCTTATAACTACTAGTCTATGTAATGGTGCAACAGTTCAACAACGGGTAAGTTAGGATGACAATGCGGAGGAGAAGTGAATATCCACTGGACAATGATAAGTACCCTAGAGCACACAGAGGTATAACCTTCATGAATTTCTCATGAGCTGAACCAACTTATAACAATGCCAGTGGGAATGCAGACCCGAGGCATAATTTATATCACCAAAAAACATAAAGCATACATCTTGGCATAATGACCACCCTATAACCAACTTTTGAGATATGTTGATGCCAATACCACAAAATAAATCCCACAACCATGACTCTAGAAAAGACACAATGACCAAAAGGCAGTATGAAAACATACACAACAACCACATAGCATCCTGCATATGAATGGACAGGGTTACCCTCACAACTATGAGGAAGAGGCCAGCAAGGATAA
Organism: Picea glauca; assembly: GCA_000966675.3. NCBI lineage: Eukaryota > Viridiplantae > Streptophyta > Pinopsida > Pinales > Pinaceae > Picea > Picea glauca. The sequence continues at coordinate 298,213 of JZKD02S0090785.1, read as the reverse complement.
ACAGAGAAAAAACCTCTGAAATACAGAGTCATAATACCCATATCCACTTAAAAATACAAAGAGACATCACAGTTTTCACCAAAAAGAACAATGAGCAAATGCACAACTCAAACAACCAATTATTTTGATTACAAAATGAATAACCACACAGTCATTCCAGAGAGAAAACCCACGCATTTACACAGTTGCCAATCTTAGGAAAACACAAACCAACACATCACTGAGCCATCGTTCATTCATATGCAGAGTAAAATTCATGGATGGGTGAAAAGAACCATACCTGTAACCAATATCTTTAAAAGGGGCAAGTTGGCCAAGCACTTCCTTCCCAAGATTGGACCTTGGAGCTGAACCACCAGCAAAATGAAATGCAACAATAACCATACTAGGGTGACATTCCGATAGGGAAGTATGGAATGACGTTCATTTACTGAATGTCGCTTCCATCTTCTTCTTCATTCAATTTTGAAGTACATGACAGACAACAATCACTAATACCATTAACCATGTCATTAATTCCAAACCATTGAAATTTGCGACCGCATTTCTTTCCAAATGCGCCACCCAAAATTTATATTAACCATTTCCAAACTTCCATACTATACCATATATCAAATGTGCCCAATATAACTCAAATACAATTCGCATAACCACTAACCAAGTTAGGATTAGCACTAACTTGTTTCATTTTAATTTCACATAACTTCTAACATAGCATAGTATATGCTCTTTCTTTTGGATTTATTTGTAAGTTTCTTTCGCATTGCTTTTTTTTTATGTGGTTACTAACATAGGTCTTGTGCAGGTGTAGCCAAGTAATAAATCATGGTGACATGGTCAAACATAACAACTGTAAATATGTGCCAAGCATACATAAAATTAAAGCTTTGAATAGCAGAACATCCCATAGAATGCATCATCCACCTATCATCATGTCAAAAACGCAACCAAGACTGCATCATCAACCATGTAAGACCCTGTAAGAAGCATCAAAACAACAACATAAAATGTGTGATATGACTATCTCTGAGCCTCCAGTCTACAAGGGGTCCCACCTACTAGTATTATATATCATTAGAATAGTTTAAATAATAGGATTTAGCAATACTTTGCAAGAGAAATTCCTCGTTGTGATTTTTATCATAAACAATGAGTTTTATTCCCCCTCATTCCCTCCAACTATGGAGATCGATGCATCTCGGATTGGGTAGTTTCAATGACTTTTGAGTGGCACACAAATACTTTTAAGAAAGATGTTGTTAGAATAAATTTAATAAATTTACTGTTTTTAGAGAGAGTCGATCCTTCTAGTGGTTGACCTCTCAAGCTATGTAATCATGTATAAATACCACTGTCTATGACATGAAGGAGAAAATTTTTATTATTCTACACAGACATTATCACCATTTTTGTTGTATACTCTATTTTTATATCAATTCTAGTGTTGCGTTAGGTTAGTGACTGCGATTTCCTGTTGAAGAGTTTCCACGACCTTCTGGGGGGGGGGCACCAATGGTTTAGGTGGTTGTTTATACCAGTACATATTTACATTTATACAATTTCTTTTCATATTATTAGATTTCAAAATCGCTTCTTTACTGTGTAAATTTCTCAATTTCAAATTACTTGTGTGTATATTTTAATTGTAGACTGCTTGTGTATATTTGCATATTACTTTCTAAATTGTGAGTATATCATAGAGGGATGTCCATGGTTGTGTGTTAATGATTAAACTCCTTATATTTTTTTTCCAGGTTGTAGAAGTTGTTTAATTACATTGTCATGTTGTTTTCTCCTTAGCTATAAATTACTCTTCAGATTACTAATTTAGATAGGTTTATTTGTAATTGAAAATACTCTCTGTAGGATTCTTTCATTTGTTGATTTTTCTTCAACATGATAGGATAGAAATGGATTATGAGTTATGATTTCTAATAGCATATTAGTTGATTTTGAGTATGAATTTTAATGATAGCTTAGTTCACTTTAGGTTATGATTTTTTTAATGAAATATCAGTTATGAATTTGAGTTGTGATTTCTAATTAACATTATCCAAGAGTTTGTAAGTTTGCACAAAGTGTTTCATTGTCATCTTAGCCATGAATTTGAATTAGGATTCTTGATTAAGTGTTAATTGTGAGTTTATAGATTTGCTTGAGTTAGTGATTTTGAACAGGGTACTTTCGAGCAGTTGTATGATAAAGTGAATGATTGTTGTTTAATCTTTTCTGCATAATGTTTAAAGATCACATGAATTCCAAGAACACCTAGTGTTACTTTTATGATGGAAAAAATTTCTATAGACTGCCTTATCCATACTTTACATTTCTTTGTAGAAGTTAGCATTGAGTTAATTCCACTTGAATTATCATTGATAGTTAGATGCCATCGTGATGTCATTCACCACCGAAAACATATTCATCACATTTGAATACTATCACAACACTCTTGCTTTTAGCTAAGTAGATTAATGTTTATTCTTTTCAAGATAGAAACAATTGTGAGTTTTTACTTTAAGAATAGAGTTCACTTGTCAAGATAGTTTTGATAGATTAATTACTTGTTTACTTACTCGCATAGAGATAGACAGATCAAATAATTATGAAATAGATTACTTGGTGTTTTCTTATTTAAAGAGAGATTGAATAGATTAAATATCTTTGAAATAGGTTATATGTTATTTTCTTATTCAAAGATAGGTTAAACAATCCATAATCCTAGATTGTTTCAAGGCTACTTAGGTAAAATAGTTCATAGTTCTAGAATTGCTTGAAGCTCATTAATTGAAGGTTTCTTTATACAAAATTTGTTGTTTAAATAGATTTTAAAATTCATCTCTTTAGAAAGTAGAATTGTAAATTAAAAAGAGTGTTGATCCCTAGGGTAAACTATCTCCTTAGCTAGACAATATTTCCATTAGATTTTCTTTCTTCCTTGGCTCATACTATGCCACAACTCTAAGTTTACTTACCCCAAGTTGACAATTTAATTGAGGGAATTAGTACATACAGAATACCCATCATATTCCCATGTTGTCAAGTAGTTTTCCGCGATAATTATGTATCTAGCTCATGTTCTTCTCGCTGGTGGTTTAATCAGTCTGACAAAATACACTACATGTTTTTCAAATGTCTACAAGGTAACTTGTGAATTCAAGGGCATATCATCCCTTTGTGATGGTATTACTACTATATGAAAAATGTCACATCTCTAGAAATATTCCTTCATGTCCTTATGGAGTGTAGGCCACCATAGCCTTGTACACAAGATATTTTGCATTGTCTCATTTCCTATATAATTTCCTCCTGTAATTTGATCATGTGCTTTTGCTAAGATCATGGGTCTTTCTTGTTCTAGAACACATCATCTCATTATCCCATCTATGCCTAACTTATATAAATTCCCTACGATCAACTAATAATATGTTTCTTTAACCACTAGCTATCTCTTTTGGGATACTGTCATATCAGAAGAAGCCAGTCCTGTGCTCAAGTATTAAACAATTTATGCAAAATGGTCATCTACCATTTGGACTGAAAATAATTGTGCATTTGGGAAGCTATCATCTAAGTTCCCTACATATTCCCTTGTCAATATCCACGAAAAATGGTATGGGCCTACATTTAGTTTTCCTAGCTTCAAAATAACTTCAAAATAATACTCCTATAACAACAATAACCATATGCAGAATCTCCCCCCCCAACACTATCTTGTTCACTAAATATATGAATAAAAAATGGCGTGTATACATCTTGAAGTGGGATCCCAACAAACAATGTATGAACTTCTGCAAGGCATACACCATTTCCAAGCCTTTCCTTTCTATCTTCATGTAATTTTTCTTAGCAGTTGACAACTTCTTGCTAGAAAAATAAATCAGATGATCTAATTCACCCTTCCCAGGAGGGGTTAACACCTTGTTGAGTGCTATCGATGATGAATCCACATGGAAATCAAAGTCTTTCTTCCAATCTGAGAATACTAGAATGGGCATAGTTACTAACATTTGTTTTAATATGTCCAAACCCTTCTGACAGACTTTGTTCCAATGAAACTTAGCCTCTTTATTCAATAATTTCTCCATTGGGGCTATACATTTTTCATAGCCTTTAATAAATTTCAAGTAGTAACCTATATAACCCAACATTTTTCTCAACTGTCACACCAATTTAGGTGGTGAAAAATTAACAATTAATTCTATATTGGCGGGATCGACCAACAAACTTCGCTTTCATACCACATGACCTAACAATATCCATGTTGGCCCTTAGTTATAGATTAAGGAAGAAAGAGAAGAAAAAGGAAGAGAAAAGATGAAGTCCAAACTGCGTGGAAGGCACATTGACTGAGAATGGGTCGAAGTGGTCAAAGAAGCAGAAAATAGGGAGAGAAGTAAGGGAAAATGAGTCGTTGGACAAGAAGATTAAGGAGAACAGATCAACAAGGAAGATGGATTTTGGATAAATCAACAAGTGGAAAAAGCCACCAACAAATGCTTTGGAGAACCTCATGGGAAAGAAGGAAAGATAGGCCAACGAAGCCCAGAAAATGTGGGTCAAAGTGGACCTAGGGTTTTAGACACCTAGGGTTTTGGTATTTAGGGTTTCAACACCTAGGTTTCAGCCTAATATTGTCTGAGAGTCATTGTAATGTATAAATAAATATCAAGAGGGGTGAGGAAGACTTGGTTCTGAGCTCGTCGTTGGTGTTTTGGTTGAGTGATTATTGTTGTGTGAGAGAGAAGTGTTGTGTGTGAGAGCACTCTAGTATTGTAAGATATTCATCTGGGTGCACAGGGAGGTGAGAAGAGAGAGAGAGAGAGAGAGAGAGAGAGAGAGAGAGAGAGAGAGAGAGAGAGAGAGAGAGAGATACCTGCAAGATAAGAGCACAGATAGAACTGTATGTTTTCATATAATATCAAGAAACACAGTTCTGTGGATGTATCCCTAGGGAGAGGGTGAACCATGCATATCTTGTTGTTCTATGTGATTGATATTGTGTGATTTTACCTTCTATTATTTTGTTATTGCATCATTGTGTTAGATATGAGATATAACTGTGTGGAGTAGGTTTAAGTTGGTAAATAATATCTAGTTGTTGTGTTGCTATTATTTTGGATCCACTATGCATTTCCTCTAGTTGATTCTCAAATTCAAAAAGTTGTATACACTTTTTGAATTTGAGAATCAAGATGTTATTGCATGAGAATAACATCTTGAAAATAAAGTGATTGGTTGGATTGAAAAATCTAATGTTCAAGAACTTAGAAAATGACAATGACATAGAGGTTGGCCATATGAGCAGTGGGAGAACCTTCAGAGAGGTTCCTCTAGTGAACTTATTTTATCAGAGCCATGAACCACTGGCATGGGACAAAGGGTTCTACAATGGAGAAGAAGAAGAGTTAGTGAACGAGGAACATTAAGAGTCCTCTAGGGTAGAGGAAGAGAAGAATGAAGAACCTCACCAAGAAGAACCAAAAACTTCAAGAACTACACCGAATGTCAAACTAAGTGCTATTACTCCTCCTATTGTTTTAGCAGAATTAAGAAACCATAGTAACCTAAGTTATCATAGAACTCAGAGAATTGTTCCCAACAGTTCAGTACATACTCAACCAAGAAACCTAGGAAGATCTATCGCAGATGAGATGAGGTTACCCACCTTTAAGGGATATGGATTTGAAGATCCTAATGAGCATCGGCTCTTATGTGAAGTTGTGTGGAGTATTAAGAATTTCACTGATGAAACTGTTAAGAGAGATCAGTTTAGTACTACCCTACGAGACCACGCACTGATATGGTACATAAAAATTTTCCAAGGAGTTGCACATCCTAAACCGTTGAATTTCATTAATATTGTGTTGATTGTCAAATTCAAGAAACCGAAGTCGGAGTCACAATGCATTACAGAGATGAAAGAAATCAAGTAGAGAGTAGTTGAACTTGTGTGGGAGTTTGATTAGAGTTTTAAGACTTTGATAGGCCATTTTAGTTTTTAGATTCCAGACAAACAGAATAAAGAATGGTTCATTGCTGCCCTCTTGCTACACATCAGAGTCCCTCTGATGGAACATAAGATCTCTTCGTAGGATGAGGCACTAGAGATCTCCATGAAATTAGAATCATCCCCTATGGGAGAATCCATCTCAAGTATGAGTCAAATTTTGAGTCAGCTAACTAGCTTATCCCTACAGGTCGAAGATATGAAGAAAGACAAGGGAAAATATAAAAGAAAAGATATATGGTGTATCAAATGCAAGTCAGAAGGTGATGATAAGGATAATTGTCCCTTATTCCATGAATACTTGGTCTCTTGAGCTCCAAGCCCTTTGAAGCAGGTTACTTTACCTTGGTGTGAGGTATGTAGAAATAAACATCACCCTAGTGAATGATATTACATGCAAAAATATGTTTAGGCACCTACAAATCTTTACTACACATTTTGTAAATCTATGGGGCATGACGAGAAGAATTCTATGGATTATGATCTCTTGCATGAAAGGTCAAGAGATACATATAGGATTCAAGGAGAAGTACAACAGGAAGGAAATACTACGTAGTTTAATTCTGTAGGAAGAGGAAACTTTGATCCAAGGAAATAAAAGCAAACATTTGAAGAGGAAAGAAAAGAATTTGGAAGAGATCAATATTCTTCATCAAAGACACAACCATAAGTGAGAGAATGTGGGATTCCTTTAGAATTCAATCAGTCTTCTTCACCTGAAGAAGGAAAAGAGGTAAGCAAGCTTATGGAATTCTTATGTACTTACATTAACTTGATTAAGGATGAAAGAGTTGTACAAGAACTACAAAATTTGATCAGACAGTACGATATAGGTAGGATAGACCCCCTGCTAAATAGATCAGTACATCAATTATATAGAAAGAGATGGACAAATAAGGAACTACACCTTAATGCTCAGATTGGAGACTATGATATAGATTATGTGGTCCTCGACTTAGGGTCAGAAGTCAATGTTATGATGAAGCAGACCTGGGCATTGATGGGAAAACCGAAGTTGATTTATTCCCCTATCAGGCTCAAGATGGATAACCAGCAGGTAGTAAGCCCCTTTGGGAGGTTGGATCATGTTCCTATGGACATTGACATGGTAAATATGTTTGTGAACTTTGAGGTGATTGATATAGTTGACGATATCTATCCTTATCCTACGCTATTAGGAATTGATTGGGCTTTCAACAATTCTCCTATTGTTGACTTGAAGAAAAGAAGAATGACATTTGAAGGTGATGGCCTTAAGTTAATTGCACCTCTAGATCTTGATGAAGGTCACAGATACACAGAACCCATCAGAGAAGAAGACCATGGATACAAGCTCGAGAAAATATATAAATTGACAGCACAACAACAGGATTATATTAATCCTACAGCAGATGGGAATTTAATCTGATGAAGTGACAACACATGTTCATCACACTCAGAGGAAGCAATAGAGAATTGGCAGAACAAAATTTATGAAGTTTCCACATAGAGATGTTCTAGACTGACTAGGGAAGTTCGTTGGATTGGAACAGAAGTAAGTAATCTACCCACCTTTGATGGTTTAAATCATTTAGAAGCTTTCTTGTTGGAATTTGGAGAAATTGTACCAGTACAAAAAAGGTTGTTGGCAATGTACAAAGCCTTTAAAGAAACTCCATCAAGATGGTGGGGGATGCACAAAAAGAACATCACGGACTAGGTGCAATGTCACACTTTAATGACAGTGCACTTTTTAGAACAAGTCGAAGGATGTGAAGTTCGATACATGGGTCAAAGTTGTCCGAAGGACCATGTGTGAATTTGTGAGGAAGACTGGAGCAACATTCCTCAAGAGCAGTGGGTGCATAAATTCATTAACACTCTAGACACAACCCCTATTAATTGATATCTTCAGAAAGAACTGGGCCTCACCACCGCAGATTGGTATGGTATGAATCAAAATTTTGTAGCTACATTTTTATTTGAAAGTCAGTATCCCACAGTGGATCAAGATTTACAGATTGTAAGAAAGAAAGTCTTTGAGGAGACACCTAACCTCTCTGTTGAGAAAGAAGAGGATGAATGGACTACACCTCTTCAGAAATTACAAGGTTATTACAATATCAATGTTGATGAAGACAATGATCCTAGGAATGTGAACATCAGAGAAAAATAAGGATAAAGAGACATATAAGGACCAAGAGTAGAACTACATTTTATTGGTCAGCCAATTAAAATAAAGAAAGTTAATATTGGAACAGATCAAGCACCTAAGCTCACAAACGTTGGAGATTATTGGGATAATCCCACTATTGAAAAGATCACAGAACTACTACATGAATATCATGACTTGTTTCCAACCAAGTTCACTGACATGAAGGTAATTAAAGGGCCCATGGGAGAAATGAATATCCCCTTGAAACTATATGCAAGGCCAGCCAAGCAAAGACCCTATAGATTGAATCCCAAATATAAGAAGAAATTCAAGATTGAATTAGACAGAATGTTGGAAGCAGGAATCATAGAACCTTTTGAAGAGTCAGAATGGATTAGACCTATGGTGGTCCAAGATAAGAAGACAGGTGAGATCATAATCTGTGTAGACTTGAGGAAACTGAATGATTCATGTTTACATGATTCAGTCCCCACATTGTTTAATGATGAAGTGTTAGATAATGTGGGAGGACAGGAAGTTTACTCCTTCACAGATGGATTTTTAGGTTATCACCAGATCAAGATTGCCAAGGAAGATCACCATAAGACCACATTTGCAATAGAATGGGGATCTTACCAGTACATGTTATAACCCTAAATTGCACCACACATGCTTACCTGGCATCAGGCCAACTCATATCCCTTCTTTGCCAAAAAACTACTGAACAACTCTTCTAAAAACTCCATTTTTAAAGTAAACACTAGCAGGCCACTATAGCTCACGTATGAACGCTAGCAGGCCCACTACAGCCCGCGTGCAAATGCTAGCAGGCCCACTACAGCCCACGTGCAAATGCTAGAAGGTCCACTACAGCTCGCGTTTGCCTTCAGAATCACAAAAAATGTAAATTTGCCAACGGGACAAAAAGCTATGGGTTAGTTAACTAGAACTCCCGGCCATGCATGACCGAGAGTTCATCCAAAACCCTAGATCCTTCTAGCCTATAAAAGAAGGGGTAGGGGTACTATTTGGAGGAGGAAAAAGATAGCAAAGAAACTATGCCCAATTGTCGAATCCATTTGTCCCAACCCTTTAGCCTTTCGTCAAGCCTAAGAAGAATTCAAGCAAAGCAGTTGAAGAACAAAGAAGAGGAGGAGCCCAGGATCAGGATCGAGGAACGATGGCCGGTCTCTATCATTATTGTAAGTTGATTCATCTTGAGATTAATAAAAGAATACTTTTCCCATCCCAATGCACGAGTGATATATGTTTTATTCGATTTGTGTTTAATCTCTAACCCCCAAGTAGAAAAATAGCATGCATGCATAGTGTTTTGTCTTGATTGTAGGATTGTCTTTGGAAGGAGCAGCGAAAGCAAGCAGATAAAGTGCAACAGAGGATCTACATCAAACATCAATAAAAAAGGTTAGTAGGTCTTTTCCATGCTTGTGTGTGAAAAAGGGGTTTGAGTATTGGGGTGATAGGTTAAAAGTGATTTCTTTAAGGTCATGATCTACGTACAAGTTCAACCCTAGCTTGTTAGTCCGTAGGGTATTATTTACCAACAACAGAATTGGTGACTCCACTGGGGATATTACTCTTAGGGTTCCAGATTTAGTTGAAGGTTTTTGGGTAGTTCAAAGAATTAGATTTTTTGTTTCTTTGTTTGTTTTTTTATGTTAGGTTAGAGCTAGCAGGGAACCTGGTTCTTAATACCAGTTTTTCCTTGATTGTTGCTTGAAATTTGTTATCGGGACACACAGAGGTACACGTGGCCTGCAGAAGTCCTGCACGCGTGTAACCCATGCCCTAACCTTCTACAACCCGCGTTTGAATGCTTGTTGTAGAGGTTTCAGTAGCGTGTAAGGCTCAGAAAGGATAAGAGACAGTCTCCTCTTCCCTGTCGGAATTTCACATTCTCAGGGGTCTTTCTGGATCCTGTCTGGGTCCTTCTGGTTTACAGTCTTGTATCAGTCTGCTTTATTGCGTTTGTTAAGTTTTTTGAATTTAGTTTCCTTTTCTATTAAAGAAGAAGCATCCAAGCCTTCAAGAGACCCTGGTTGTCAATACCAGAGGCCTCTTCCAGGTCTGGGTTTTCTGTGTTTTAGTTTTGTCTTGGATTTTACACATACACGCGGCCTGTACTAGTCCATCCCGCGGGTACCCATGCGTTGTTATAGCTCAGCACGCATTGGCACGCGTGTTGTTTCAGTGGCAGTCGTGGGCTTGTCAGGTTGCTTTTCATACAGGGTGGGGCAGTCATCCCCTCTTGTGGTGAGAATTTTTTCCTCTCAGGGGTTTGAGTCTAGGGTTGCACAGTCAGTAGGTTAGGGTCTCTTATCCTTAGCATGTTTTCCCTTAGTTGGTGTTTGATAGAAAAGATAAAAAAATAAAATAAAATTGTGTTTTATGGTTTTTAGACAAGTGTAAGAAGTAGTGCTTTCTCGATTGCCATTGAGTGTCTTTGTTCTATTTCTTTGCGATCTACGCTTTAAGCCAGAATTTGATTTTGTTTTCTTGGTTTTGTGCTTGTCGACATTTTTCCTTTGTTGCTTCATTTAGCACTCAAATAAATAAAAAATATCTCTTTTTCATTTTCTTCTTTGTTTGAAGATTGTGTTATTGCATCAATAGCTAGGAAGAAGTCTTTTTTCGTAAGTTTTTTCAGAGCATTTAGGAGCATAAGTAGCTCACAGATTGAGAGAAATTCCTTTATGTTTGCTGCATGAAATCTTAGAAAAGTTGAAAACAAAAGAAGTCTTTCTTAGTGAAAAGTTGTTGGTTTTTTCATTTTTTGTAAAAGTTTTTGTTTCCAAGCATTTCTTATTCATTTTTCTTTGATTCTTTACACACCATCAGTTTCACTTTCATACCTTGTGACATAAAAAATACCATTAAAAGCAACACTAATTTAAAATCTATTAGACTCTTTTATTTGTAGGTTTCATACACTAGCTCAGGACTAGGGCCTTGGAATAGGGTTGAGAGTAAATTCTCCAAGGCCACTCAAACCAAACATTGGAGTCTGTCATAGGGAGTGTAGAAGTCCAGTTAGGTGAAAGTTATTCAAGACCCCCCTCTAACACAAGGGCTAAACACGAGGTCGCGTAAGGAAAGGTAGCAGAGATAACCCCTCCAAAGCTGGACCGAGCGTAGTGGAGAACACATTTAGAGGATTTGTTAAGAGATTTCATCGTTTGCATTTTCCACGGGGCTTTGTGGGTCTCGAATCCGTTTGAAGTCCTCAATTGTCTTCCGGACCATTTGCTCTCGATACCCTTGATAGGTTTCAGGCTTGATACCCTACTCATTGTGGTCCACCCGACTATCGACTGTACCCGCCCGGTGACTGTTCGCGTGCTGGCAAACTAGTTGCCAATCTTTTCTAGGGACATACACAGGTGACTGAGGGGGTATACCGCAGTACCTAGGACAGACATCGGGCCATGCTTTGCAGAGTATACCCAGAGGGTGCTTCTGTATTCGAGTTTCACTTGCACCAATAAGTTCCTCTAGTGTTGGTTGTTGTAACTGTTCTTCAAAATAGTTAGTGATTGCTTGTCTTTTCTCATAGGGGCTTCTTTTAGTGTGTGTTACTATTTGTTTGTGTAGAATACCTTAGCGTGTTTTGAATCTTCTCACACAGTGGAGGATTTAGAGCTCCGCCGGTGACGAAGGCTTCTGGGCCTGCTGCCAGTTATCCTGGAGCCACCCCCGCCACCATTGAGGCAGAAACTAGACCAACAAGGGTCTTTCGAAGCAACCGGTTTACCAACCATTGAGCTCGAACAACTCCCGGAGGAATCAACCACCAATCTTGGATTGGTTGAAACCTCAACCACTGATACTTGGCCACAAGTTATTGTGCCAATTCAATTTTATGAACGCCTGTCAGTGCCTCACATAGCTATGGCAATAAACGATGTTACTTTCTCTGGGAATTCTTCCATTCCCATCACCATTTCTACCACAGGAGAAGATTCTCCTAAATTGCCTTTGTCGGCGGTCCAGGCCACCATGGTCTCAATCGCAACTATGTCGCACAGTGGACTGACCCCATCTATCATGGCAACCACACCTCCCTTCACACCTAGTGCGACAGGCCCTCCGTTCTCATATGGTATGCCTAGTTTGGGTACCAGTCCTGCACTCACTTACTCCACTTTACAGACTTTGGGTCTGGGGGCAGGGAGCTCTAATGCTCCTCTGCAAGGTCAACTTGGGGGCATTCCTGTCCCTTTCAATGATTTTCCTTACGCTAGAGGTCATATCTCTCCTTCGTCCCCTTCGCTTGGTGGTCTGCATCAGCAGTCTGCCGGGCAACCTACACACACAAGTTCATTTGGAGCCGGGAGTCAAGGAACACCTAAGCAAACTCTGTCGATAGGTTCATCACCGTTTGTTTGGAATGGGACGTTTGGTAATAACACTTTTGCATCCACTGCTTTCCCATCTGGGGGCACACCCATTTTTGGACAGTCTACTCCGGTGCAGGGTACTATTCCTGCGCCGGGGGCACATATACCAGGACCTTGGAACTCAGGACAAGGATCCGTTCCTTCCTATGGAATGTTGTTCTGGGGTAATTCTTTCTACATTCAATGGAACCCCGGACAGACTTCTATGCCTCTCCCATTGGGATCGGCATGGGGTAATCCTTCCCAAAGTCCGTCAAACACGATGAATGCCCAACATCCTTTGTCCTTTATGGGGAATCAACCAATGATGTTTCCACAGATGCAAAACCCTTACGCTGGTCAGGGCCATGGTTTCTACCAGAATCCGAGCCAGCAGCCAAATGTTTCCTGGCAACCTGGTGCCAGTCAAACTCCAAGACCCTTTTTCCCAGGCTATCAGCAGCAACCCAAACTACCATTCTTGGCGACATTACACTTGCCAGATTTGACACGATTGTTAAATGATCCTATCTATCATGATCCGCGTTGGCCTCCTATGCCAACAAAGTTGCCTTCAGACATTCCAAAGTTCGAGGCCAAGCCTAACGAAGATCCAGGTGATCACGTGACTACTTTCCACCTTTGGTGTTCATCTAACTCACTAAAAGATGACTCTATCTAGTTGCAATTGTTTCAACGCACTCTTATTGGGAGTGTCGCGAAATGGTACATCAAGCTTGATCGCTCACGATATTCTTCTTTTGGCTAACTAGCTATGGCCTTCCTTAACCATTTCCAGTTACCTATGAGATACGACGCGGGCACAGAGTTGCTTGCTAATTTCGAACAGACGACAGAGGACCATATCTCTGACCATATCCGAGAGTGGCGACGCCAAAAGAGTCTAATCAAAGTGCCAGTTCCACCAGCATTCCTGCTAGAGTGGTTTCTTAAGTCTTTAGTCCCCCAATTATCCAAAGACGTCGCAACTTCTGGGGTTTTCTCCAAGGAAGATGCCATCATGAGGGCTCAACAGTTTGAGCTTATCTATTCTCAGTCTAGTTTATTATATAACATCCTGCCAGATGAACCACGATCAATTCTGGATAAAACTAGACAGAGATCCGGACCACATGTCGATGGTATTGTTGGTTCAGCCCAAACCAAGCCCGCTGAGAAATTGACAAAACAATTGCAATAGTTATCCATACAACACTCAGCATCCAGCCAGACTACTACTTTGGATGCTCCTCCTACCCAAACGTCGAAAGTACACTCTATGTAGATGACTAACCCAAAGGCCAACCAGCAGCCTGAAGGGAAGAAAAAACAACGAAAGAAGGGTAAGGGGGAGAAAAAACCCACTGACAATGCTGGCGAGGGAACCACATAAAAGAGAAAGGTGAGGTATCTGTGCAACTTGTGTGTGGAAGACCACCCGACCCATCTATGTCCTCGACTTGCAGAGGTACAAAAGTTTGTCACACAGCAACAACAAGCTGTGTTGACTAATCCCTTTCAACATGGGCAAAATTTAACTCAAACCTCTACAAGTGTCGAAGGGGGCAGCCAAGAAACCTTCCCTCCCCCAAATAATTCCTCTTCCATGAACGTATATATGGTTAGGGGTGATGCTTTAATAATTACTAGAGTGCACGACTATAGTAAACCAAGCGCCTCTGAGAAGGGCAAAGAAGCCGAACTCCCATCTCTTCCTCTACAGATTGAGAAGACATTGGGAGAAACAATGACACGCATTCCAAAAGGTGCATTTAAGAAAGCTTCTCACAATCCAAATGCAAGGGCCACCCAAAACTACTCTGTGGTGGAATATTTATCCCAAACCCCTTGTGCGATGTCCTCTTTGGAGGTCCTCCAAAGTTGCCCTGCTCAGAGAAAAGCCTTGTTGGCTGCTTTAGGCTCTACTGAGACTTGTAACCCGGGTACCATCATGTTATATACGACTAACTTGAAACCTCGTCTGCCTTACCACGTGGTGTTTTAGATAGTAGTGGTTCATCCCACGAAAACTTTTACATGGAACATTTTCCGCACGGTAGTCGACGAGGGCGCTTCGACTTCCATTATGTCATTAGCATGCTGGAAAGCCATTGGTTAGCCCGAGTTGTCTCCATCACCTACTCTCTTCACTGCATTCGATGGTCGTTCTTTCCGACCACATGGCATCATTCCTTCTTTCCCTGTGCAGTTAGGAGGGAAGACCGTGTGCGTTGAAGTAGAGGTAGTCGATGCCCCCCTCAACTACAATCTCTTGTTAGGTCGTAGTTGGACTTATGCTATGCAAGCTGTGGTCGCTACAATTTTCCGATTCTTATTTTTTCTACATGAAGGTCGGATATTAACCATTGATCAATTTTCCTTCTCAAGACCTGAACCAGCTTTGGGGGCATCCACGGTTCCCTTGATAGATAATCCTCAAGCTGGTGTCATTAACATAGGATTTGGTTTGTGCCCATCTTTTATGGGTACTTTCGATTACCCACCTCCTCATGGCGACGTCAAGTTTATATCGACTCACCACAAGGCTAAGATTTTTCACGTCTCGTGATTTTGCATGACTTACTTTCAGGATCCATGGATTCTTCCTTCCCTATCAGCCATGATGGATAAGACAGGGCACACCGGCATGTCCATGCCCTTGTCGGCCATTGAAGTAGCGTAATCTTTAGTCCGGCAAGCTTTGTCCACTAATGATTCGACTCCCGCACAAGAGTTGGATCCACCTATAGAGCCTATCTGGGATCAGGGTTCTCTTGCCAACACTGATTCGTTAGATTTAGTCTTGCCTTCCGATGAAGCAGTAATCGAAGCAATGACTAGTCCGGACAAACCTTGGGAAGATCTTTATCACAGATTGTATTTCCTCCCAAAGTTAAGCCGAATCAAAGCAGGAGAATTCACCGTGACTATGACTGGAGATAGGTCTTGTCATACTAATCCCTTAGCTACACACAAGATATATGTTGAGGGTAATATGGCAACCATTTCTGAACCGATATCTATCAATATCTCCAGAACCCCTGGCATCATAAACAATGTTTTCATCGGAGCATACAGCTCCCGCGAGGAGATGCTAGGCATCGACCCACAAAGTGTCAATCATGAGCTAACTTTGTTGTTTTTCAAGCTCGCTTTGAGATCCAAAAGCAACATCTGGTGAGACTGCATTTATGCTTTTCGATCTCGTCCGAATTAACTGAGAAAAGTAACCATTATGGAGTCTTCTTTAAGCCCTTTTCAGACTCCTTAAAGATGAAAATATTGTCGAGTGACCTTGTTTCTTCACACTCATTAAACTGCTCCAAAAGAACATTCCTTAAACGGGTCTCCTTTTAAGCCCTTTTCAGACCCTTTAAACATGAAAAGATTGCCGAGCGATCTTGTGACCTTTCACACTCGTTAAACTGAAATTTGAAGTCACATCTGTCCGGTGGTAGTTTACCCCTTTTTCGGTCTGGACGGTCGACTGTACGAACAAAGGAATACTCTATTGAATTCCCATTCTTTAGAAGAGTATCCTCAGGTACAATTTTATTCTTTTTTCGGGCCTGAGGGACTAAATTTACGAAAAATAAACCCCCATGGAGTCCATAGTTAAGCTCTTTTCAGACTCCCTAAAATTGAAAATATCGTCGAGTGACCTTATTCTTTCACACTCATTAAAATGGTCCAGAAGAACATTCCTAACAGAGTCCATAGTTAAGCTTTTTTTAGACTCCTTAAAAGTGAAAAAATAGTCGAGTGATCTTGTCCTTTTCACACTTGTTAAAATGGTTTTGAATTCATGTCTAATCGGTTCTAGTTTATCCCTTTTTCGAACTGACTAGACTATTGTCAAAAAAGGTACCCCAATGGAGTTTCCTTTTATGCTTTTTCAAACTCTCTAAATATGAAAAACCACTGAGCTTACCTTCTCTGGGCTCATTAAACTTACATTGAAGGACATTACCATTGTGTGTTCTATCAACCACATTTGCATACCTTACCCATCAGTCTAGTAACAATTTTCCTTTGCGTCTTAACACCTTTGGCTATTGGAGGATTTTTCCCAAGTATAATTTCCCTAGAACATCAGTCTTTTCCTTGTTCCTTGAGCTTGTATGTTTGTTGTACTCGTTCCTCCATTGTAACGTAATACTCCTTTATTCTTTTTCAAAATCATCAAAAAGAACAAAAAAATCAAATATACCCAAAAAAAGAGGATGGGAAAAGTATTTTCTTTATTGGCAGCATCATGAGTCGCCCTTGGATAAAGCACATCTGTCCTTTTGATTCATCAGACCATGGGATGTAGTACGACCTTAGGAATCTTTTCTCACTATATAGAGTTGTGTCCTCCACCGTTTGGTTACTCTTCCAAACATATGGAGAGTTTGTGTTGCCTCTTGCTATTGTAGACTTATGATTAACAGATATGTTGCCTGAGTCTTATCACTTGCTATTATCCAAGGGAAGTTTGTCACTAAGCCTGATTGGCCCCTCTACAATATGTCTCTTGTCTACATACCCGACCATCCTGAATGTCCAATCGAGTCTTTGTTCGAAATCACTGAAGCCTTTAGTCCAATCATCAATATTATCAAGTCCATAACCGACGAGCCATCGAAGACCTATGGGTAGTGCAGTCGTACACTCATATTACACTCCTACCCGAGTTTAGAATATTTTGAAGTTGTTTCTCAAGCTATGAAGTACAACCATCAGGCCGAATCAGCTTCTAAGAGATGGATACTTTACATGTATATATTTTTGGTTTCGAGATGTAGCTCTGCTATGTATTATTCGTGGCTACTCTTTGTAGTTATTTGACATGGATCTACAGTGTACTTGATTGGTAGCCATGGTTCTATTTTATCCCGAGCATGGGTATGCCTGCCTCGGTGAAACATTTGTTATTTTGCAGACGACACCTCCTGATTCCTGATTCTTGGGCTCACTCATTCAGCATATCAGTACAGATTGGTAAAATATTTATAATGTATTTCAGCCATCAGATGCTCTTCTGACCTCACACATTAGGGGGCATCTGTTATAACCCTAAATTGCACCACACATGCTTACCTGGCATTAGGCCAACTCATATCCCTTATTTTCCAAAACCCTACTGAACAAATCTTCTAAAAACTCCATTTTTAAAGTAAACGCTAGCAGGCCCACTACAGCCCACGTTTGAATGCTAGCAGGCCCACTACAACTCGCGTGAAAACGCTAGCAGGCCCACTATAGCTCGCATTTGCCTTCAGAATCACAAAAAATGGAAAGTTGTCGATGGGACAAAAAGCTATGGGTTAGTTAACTAGAACTCTCAGCCATGCATGGCCGAGAGTTCGTCTAAAACCCTAGCTCCTTCTAGCCTATAAAAGAAGGGGTAGGGGTACTATTTGGAGGGGGAAAAAGATAGCAAAGAAACTCTGCCCAATTTCCAAAACCATTTGTACCAACCCTTTAGCCTTTCCTCAAGCCTAAGAAGAATTCAAGCAAAGAAGTTGAAGGAAAAAGAAGAGGAGGAGCCCAGGATTAAGATCAAGGAATGGTGGCTGGTCTCTATCATTATTGTAAGTTGATTCATCTGGAGATTAATACAAGAATACGTTTCCCGTCCCAATGCACGAGTGATATATGTTTTATTCGATTTGTGTTTAATCTCTAACCGCCAAGTAGAAAAATAGCATGCATGCATAGTGTTTTGTCTTGATTGTAGGATTGTCTTTGGAAGGAGCAGTGAAAGAAAGTGGATAAAGCGCAACGGAGGATCTACATCAAACATCGATAAAAAAGGTTAGTAGGTCTTTTCCATGCTTGTGTGTGAAAAAGGGGTTTGAGTATTGGGGTGATAGGTTAAAAATGATTTGTTTAAGGTCATGATCTGTGTACAAGTTCAGCCCTAGCTTGTTATTCTGTAGGGTATTATTTCCCAACAACAGTACACAGTGATGCCTTTCAGATTGAAGAATACACCAACCATCTTTTCTAGGGTGGTGGTTGAAGCATTCAAGGAGTTTCTACATAAATTTTTGGAAGCATATTTTGATGATTGGACTATTTTTAGCTTATTGCAAAATCATATTGAATGTTTAAGACTAATGTTGGATAAGTGCAGGCAATGTCAAATTTCCTTGAACCTAAATAAGTGTATCTTATTTTCACCCTTTGGAGTGTTTCTAGGCCATATTGTGTGTAAGCAAAGGTTGTTGGTATATCCTTCCAAGATTTACATCATTGTTGATCTACCCCCTTCTATTTTGGTTAGACAGTTGAGCACTGCGTTGGGACATACTGGATACTACAGGAAGTTCATCAAGGGCTATGCAAAGATAACACTACCCATGGAGAATATTTTGAAGAAATATTGTCATTTTCACTGGACAGAAGAATGCTAGTAGAGCTTTGACACGGTGAAACAGAAAATGGTTACTGCACCTATTCTGGTTTTCCCAAATTGGAGTAAATAATTTTATGTGCATGTTGATGCCTCATATATTGCATTAGGATTAGTGTTATCACAACCATGAGCATGAGATATTGACCATTTGTTAGCCTTAGCAGGAAGCTCTCAACAACTAAGATAAATTACACCACCACTGAGAGATAAGGTTTAGCCATGGTGTATGTGTTGCAGAAGTTTCATCACTACTTGTTAGGAGGAAACTTTAAGATGTTCATTGATCACTCTGTGTTGAAATACCTAGTCAACAAGCCAATGTTGGGGGAAAGAATATGTATATGTCTACTACTATTCTAGGAATATGATTTCGAGATTGTGGTCAAGTGAGGGGGAATGAACAAAGGACCTAATCACTTGTCAGGATTAGAGCATGGAGAAGAACCTATTATTTTGGAGGATACACTAACATATGCACAGTTTATGGACATAATAAGGGTTGATGATCACTTTGCCGAGATATTTTAGTCCCTCTCTATAGGAATAAAACATGTTGGCACAAGGGCATACCCAAGGTTCACTCCAAGAGTGCACCAACAAGACCTAACTACTAGCCCTTTCAGCCACACATGCGAAGAAGATGCATTCTCACCTGAAGTAGCTATGGGGGGGTTGCAGGATAGAGATGTCTACAACCAGGGTAATATCAAGTGGATCTTGAAGTAATACAACACAGTATACCTAGCTCAATTATCACTAAAATATACTCCACATTATATAGATCTGATCTAATATAGTAATGCAATAATAGTATATCAAAGACAAATATAAAGCATAAATCATACACACATAACACCAGGTATACGTGGTTCACCTTCTCCCTAGAACTATGTCCACAAAACTGTGCTTATCATATATTAAGGTAAATATTACAGTTCTTGTCTACGCTCTCTGCTAGAAGATCCTCTTCTTCTTCTCTCTTCCTGTCCCCCTCCTATGCACCTAGATATAGGACTTGATCTTCACACCTAGCTGAACATCTTACAATGCCAAAAGGCTCTTACTCCCAGTACTTCTCTCACTCAAAATACAATACTCTCTCAATGAACAACAATCAATAAAAATTCTCAACAACGATACCGACTTCTACCATCCCGACCCAAGTCCTCTTGACCTTGATCTATACATTACAATTCCTCACCGACAGCCTTAGGAAAAAACCTAGGTGCCAAAATCCTAAATACCAAAACCCTAGGTCAACTTGACCCTCTTTTCCTGGGCTTAGCCAACCTGTCTCTCCTTTCTTCCCACTCAGTGCTAATGGTGGATTTTCCCACTATGTGAGTTGTCCTCGATCCATATACCTTGCTTATCAATCATCCTTGATCTCCTCATCCAATGGCTAGCTTTCTTGGGCTTTGCTCCTTCTTTTCTTCTCTTTTTCTTACTTCGACCCAGTAACAGTCAATGTGTCTCCTACGAATTTTGCAATTTACCTCTTCTTCCTTGATCTTTTCTTGATTCCATACCCAAGGGCCAATAGGCCCCCAACACTCACATGTGACTCATCCTGAGGCACTTCAAATTTGATCCTTCTGTTTTACCTCTGTTGAAGGAAAATCTCCTTGTGGACAGGTAGATCACCTCAAAGAGCTAGAGTCTTAACTCTAAGACAGAAAGTGCTTATCATGGTCACTGACTTCCATTTATATCTAGGTGGACTAGTGTGTGAGGAGGAAGGAGAAAAGAAGTACCTTTTACCAGTGTTTATCCCTACACACTCCAAGTTGAGCTCCAATCTTTCGCTCTTCGATAAGCCCTATAGAAAAACAAAGTATGACTACTTCCTACTATATCAAGATTAGTTTGAAATAGGTCTATCTACTAAAGAGACAAATTCATGTGAGATTGAACATGAATTAGAAAGAAACAGGGCAAGAAAATTATATTAATGAGGAAAAAAGATTGCTTACAGCCGTAGATGGATTGCAACAGCTCCGTCAAGTCCTCCTTGTCTACCCCTTTCTCAAAAGATCCACGATCCAAATGATGACAACTTCACTGATTTCTCCCTATGAGATCATAGGTATCTTGCTTCCAAAATATCTTTGTTCCAGCACCACTTATGAGATCATAAGTTTGGTGTGATTCTCCTTTTTGCATTCCTCTTTCACCATTAGAAAGCTTGCTTATATAGCCTTGGAGAGGCTTTAACCACTTGAGATACCCTTGGGGAAGTTGAGGATTTTCCTCCTTCATTTGAGGATCTGCCCTAAGATCATGGCTGGACTAGGGATTCGAGCTCAACTGCCTTCCAAGAATGAAAAGATCCTTCCCCAATTCATCTCAACAACTCAACTGCTGCCCAGAATAGGTGGCGCTCCCTCAAAAGGGCCATCAGAGCACTACAACGCTCCCCAGTAGGCTTAAGGGGGGCGCCAGTGCTCCTAAAGACATGAGTACTCCCTCAAAAGGGCTAAAGCAGATTTATAATGCTCCCAGGCAGTGTAAGGGGGAGTGTTAGCGCTCCTATAAGAGGTATAGGGGAGCGCTCTCCTTCAAAAGCTTAGTTTTTTTAGTGTTTTCAGATGGAAAAAGGTTCATGACCCTGCTGACTCATTTCTCCTCTTCCAAATAAAATTTTTGAGGTGTTTCATGTGTCTTTATCATGTCGTTATTGGCATGACATAATCATCATGGTAGTATGCTTCCCTGACACTTGCGACACTTGTGAGAAAAATGTGACACTTGCGACACTTGTAATGATGACACTTGCGACACTATCGAAGTGAGTAATTTTGACGTGTAACAACCTCGACTTTAGATTGCGTAGTGCAGTATTTTCTTTCTACTTTATGCCTCCTCTCCATCCCTATGAAAACTATATTTTCTATGTTTGGTACCCAGTTTCAACTATACATGATACCTAGACCGTTTTCCTCTTGTTTTTACTGAGAGTTGCGAGGCAAATGGTTGTCATAGTACAACTTCAGTCGACTCCCATTTACCAACCCTTCCTTTGATTCTCTGTTCAATGTCTCCAGCTGTGCAACTCCTCCTTCTGTAACATAGGCAATCTCATATGGTCCAAGCCAATGTATTCTGAACTTCCCTGGGTGTTTTATAAACTTACTGTCATACACCAGTTCTAAGTCACTTTGCTTAAATGCCCTCTTCTTGATGTGCATGTCATGGTATGCCTTCTCTCTGTCCTTCTGAACCTGTTGATGAAATCCTGCAACAAATCTGTCTTCTTCCAATTCAACTAACTATGCAAGCCTCTCTTGAACAGATCTAGTGTCATCCATATCTATAAAGGCAACAATTCTTAATATTGGCACTAGGTATTCCATTAGGACAATAGCTTCGAGGCCATAAACTATCTTAAAAGGGGTCTGCATGGTCAGTTTCTTGAAAGTGGTTCTATAGGCCCAAAGTACTGCAGGTACTCTTAAATCCCAGTCATCCTTGTTCACATTACAAATCTTCATCAGTGTTGTCTCCAAGATTTTGTTGAATGCTTCGACTATTTCATTTTCCTAAGGATGATAAGGTGTGCTCTTCTGATGGTAGATGGTAAACTCCTTCGTCAATGCTTCAACTGTTGGATTAATGAAGTGTGTTCCTTAGTCATTCATAAGGATCTTGGGGCATCCAAACCTGGTTATTATGTCATCAAATATAAATTGTGTAGTTGTAGTTGCACTACAGTCCTTGAATACTCTGGCTTCAACCCCTATGGTTAAGTATTCAGTCACAATAATGATATACCTTGCTCCTATGCGCTTCCCCGGTGGGTTGATAGGTCCCATGAAGTCAATGGCCCATTTTTTGAATGCTTGTAGGGTCATCTACATTGCTAATGGAATTTCATCTATTCTATATGGTATCCCAAATCTCTGGCACACATCATAGGCTCTAGCATAATCCTTAACATCTTTGTGTAAGGCAGGCCACCAAAGGCCAACTCGCAAAACCTTTTGCAGATTTTCTTTCCCTGCATAATGTCCTCATGTGATGCCTTCATGAGCTTCTACGAGGATCAGTGGGTGTTATGCCTCCATAACACATCTTCTTATTATATCATCAAGTCTCATATTGTATAGCTAACCCGCTATCAATGAAAATTCTACAGCACGCACTACTAGATGTTTCTTCTTGGGAATTGTATAATCGCTAGGTGCCATTCCTGTTGATAGGAACTGGACTATTTCTATGAAGTGGTCATTGATCTTTCTGATGGTGAGAAGTTGTGCATCTGACAACATATCCTCCAAACTGGTGGGTTCTTCTCCATGCTCCAACCTCGACAAGTGGTCAGGGCCCTTGTTCATTCTTCGTGGATTAACTATGATCTCAAAATCATATTCTTGAAACAACAGAAGCCATCTGCATATTCGCCCCCCCCCAACACTAGCTTTTTGACTAGGTACTTCAGTGTGGAGTGATATGTGAACATTTTAAAGTTTCCTCCCAATATGTAGTGGTGGAATTTTTGTAGCGCATACACTATGGCCAATCCTTCTCTCTTTGTGGTGGTGTAGTTAATTTTTGTTGTCGATAACTTCTTTCTAGAAAAGGCTAATGAGTGATCGATGTCTTCTATTCCCAGTTGTGTTAACACAACTCCTAAGGAAATGGAAGACGCATCAACATGCACATGAAATTCTTTGTTCCAATCTAGAAAGACCAGGATGGGTGTAGTGACCATATTATGTTTTAGTGTGTCGAAGCTCTATTGGCATTCATATGTCGAACCAAACTGGCAGTCCTTCTTCAAAAGCTTCTCCATCGATGTTGTAATTTGGGCATAGACTTTAATGAATTTCCTGTAATAGCCAATGTGTCCTAGCGCAGTGCACAGTTGTTTAATTGAAGTCAGAGGTGGAAAATCAACTATAATTTCAATTTTAGATGGATCAACCAGCAATCCCTTCTTTCATACAATATGTCCTAATAACACTCCAAATGGTTAAAAGAAGATGCACTTATTCAAATTTAAAGAAATTTGACACTACTTGCATTTATCCAAAATTAGCCTTATACATTCAATATGATTCTTCAGCAAACTAAACTCATTCTAGTTATCAAAATAGGCTTCTAAAAATTGATGCAAAAATTCTTTGAGTGCTTCGACCACCACCCTGGAAACATGGTTGGGGCATTCTTCAGTCCAAATGGCATCATTATATATTAGTATGATCCCCATTCTTTGGAAAACTTGGTCTTTTGGTAGTCCTCCTTGGCAATCCGAATCTGATGGTATCTGAAAAATCCATCTGTAAAAGAATATACCTCCTGGCCTCCTACATTGTCTAATACTTTGTCAATGAATGGTGTAGGGAAAGGGTCATGCAAAAAGACATCATTCAGTTTCCTGAAGTCTACACATATCCTGATTTCTCATGTATTCTTGTCTTGTACCACCATAGGGCTGATCCACTCTGATTCTTCAACAAGTTCAATAATCCCTGCTTCTAGCATTCTGTCGAGCTAAATCTTCACTTTTTCCTTGTATTTCAAGTTCAATCTATAGGGTCTTTGCTTGACTGGCTTTGCATCTAGTTTCAAAGGTATCCTCATCTCTCCCATAGGTCCTTTTATTCTCTTCATATCAGTGAACTTGGTTGGAAACAAGTCCTGGTATTCATGCAATAGCTCTGTAATCTTATTAATGGTAGCAGCATCCCAATAATCTCTGACATTGGCAAGATTTGGTGTCTCCTCTATTCCAATATTGACCTTTTTGATCTTGATTGGCTGACCAATAAATGGTAGCTCAGCTCCTGCACATTCCAAATCTCTTTGGCCTTCTATTTCATTGATCTGTATCTTCCTAGGATCATCATCATCAGCAACATTGATGTTGTAGCAGCCTTGCAATTTCTGGAGAGGCACAGTCCATTCGTCCTCTTCTTGTTCCATAGGGGGGCTATATGCCTCTTCGAATACTTTCTGACTCACAATTTGTAATGATTGGTCTACTAAA
Organism: Picea glauca; assembly: GCA_000966675.3. Taxonomy (NCBI): domain Eukaryota; kingdom Viridiplantae; phylum Streptophyta; class Pinopsida; order Pinales; family Pinaceae; genus Picea; species Picea glauca. Next base: position 273,283 of record JZKD02S0090785.1, on the reverse strand, counting down.
TGTTATTCACTCTCAAATAGAATGGTGGTGACAAAATTCTAAATCATACCTTCCCAATATGCAGTGACAAGGCTCAGCTCCGCTTGAAGGTACCGGTTGATAGGTGTGGTGTCCATCGTGGTGATGAATTTGTGCACCCATTTCTCTTGTGGAATATCACTCCAAGCTTCTTCACAGCTTCGCACATGGTCCTTTAGGAAGCCTTGACCTGTGTACCTCACTTCCCAGCTTTCTACTTGGGCTGAGAACCGCGTTGTCATCAAGGTTTGACATTGTACCCAGTCTATAATATTGCTTTTGTGCATCCCCCACCATCTTTTTGGTGTAGCTTTCAGGGCCTCATCCATTGCCAATAGTATTTATTGCATTGGTACACTTTCTTCAAATTCCAACAAGAATGTCTCTAATGGATTCAAACCATCAAAGGTGGGTAAGTTGCTCACTGTTGTACCAACCCAACAAACTTCTCTGGTCATCCTGGCACACCTTCTTGTGAATACTTCATACATATGATTTTTCCAATTTTCCAATGCTTCTTCTAAGTCTGATGAGCATACACTATCACTTTCCCAACTAATATTCCCATCATCCATAGGATTAACGTAATCATGTTGTCGAGTTGTCAGTTTGTAGATATTTTCAAATTCATATGTGTGGTCTTCTTCTCTGATGGGTTCTGTGTATCTCTGAACTTCATCTAGATCTAAAGGTGCAATGACCCTTAGGCCATCTCTTTCAAATGTCATACATCTCTTCTTCAAATCAAAAACAGTAGATTGGTTGAAGGCCCAATAAATTCCTAACAACATCGGGTAAGGGAAGATGTCATCAACAATTTCAATTACCTCAAAATATGCAAAGGTTCTAACTTCATCGATGTCCACAGGGACATGCTCCAATCGTGTAAATGGGCTGATAGCTTGCTGATTGGACATGTGAAGCCTGATAGGGGAATATATCATCTTGGGTTTTCCCATTAGTGCCCAAGTATGCTTCATCATGACATTGACCTCGGACCCTAAGTCGAGGACCACATAGTCTATGTCATACTTGCCTATCTGAGCATTCAAGTGTAATTCTTTGTTTGTCCTTCTCCTTTTCCCAATTTAGTGTACTGCCTTATTTAATAAGGGGTCTATCTTTCCTATCTTATATTTCTTGATTAGATGTTGAATTTCCCTTACAACATTTTCATCCTGGATTAACTTAATACAAATATACAAAAATTCGATGAGATTACTTACCTCTTTTCCCTCTCTCAGTGAAGAAAATTGATCGAATATTGGTGGAATTCCATATTCTCTTACTTCTTTCCATGTTCTTGATGATGAGCCTTGATCTCTTCTGAATTATTTTCTTGCATCTTCAAATGTTCATGTTTCTTTCTTGGTATCAAAATTTTGAGTCTTCTCCACAGCTTTTCTGACTCTTGAGTCTTCTGTAGTCTTTCCCCGTGTCACTCTATCTTCTCCTATAACAATGCCTCCTTGAGTAATAACAATGACTCTAGGGTATTCTCTATGAGGTTCATCATATATTAGTTGCACTTGTGGGTTCTGCTAAGGTCCTCGTCTTTCTTGAAGCTTAGCTAATAGTATAGGGCAGTCCTCAATGATATGCTCAAAAGAGTTGCAATAACTGCAAGTGGTGCAAGGGTTCTGGAAATCCCTTGCTAGATGTCCTGGCTGCGTGCAGTTATAACAAATTATTTTTCCTCATCCTCAACCTATTCCTCCTCCTCGTCCCTATCCTCTGTATATGTCGCGAGGATTGAGATTTTCTCTTCCTGGGGAGTTATACTGTGCATTGTTTCCTTCTTGATGCACTTCACCTTGGATATTGTATATGTCTCTTGATATTTCATGCATAAGGTCAAAGGCCCTACAATCTCTGTCATCATTCTCTACTGACTTACAGAATGTGCTATACAATTTTGTGGGTGTATGAACATACTTTTTCATATAGTGGCAGTCACTAGGGTGATCTCGATTTCTGCATACTTGGCACTAGGGTAATGTGACTTGATTCAAAGAGCTCAGAGCTCCTGAGGCCAAATATTCATGAAATGCAAGGCAATGTTCCTTATCATGGCCCTCTAATCTACATATGATCCACCATATGTATTCTCTTTTGTCCCTTACCTTATCTTTTTTTATGTATTCGACCTGTAAAGACAAACTGGTCAGTTGGCTCAAGATCTGGCTCATACCTGAGCTAGATTCTCCCATAGGGGTTGATTCAATATTCATGGTGATCTCCAGCGCCTCAAACTACGAAGATATTTTATGTTGCATTAGAGGAAGTCTGATGTGTGGTAGCAGCACAATGATGAACCATTCTTTGTTTTGTTCATCTAGGATCTTAAAAGTTAATCGGCATGTTAAGGTCTTGAATCTTTGATCGAATTCCCAGACAAGTTTGACAACCTTCTGTTTGATCTCCTTCAGCTCTGTGATAAATTGTGACTCTGATTTGGGTTTCTTGAATTCTACAATCAACGCATTCTTGATCTCATTCAATGGTTGGGGTTGTGCAAGTCCTTGGATAAGCTTCATGTACCAGCTCAATGCATGATCTCTAAGAGTAGTCTTGAACTGGGTTCTTTTGATGGCCTCATCAATGACATTCTTAATATTCCACACAGCTTCACACATGAACCAATGTTGATCAGGGTCTTTAGATCCATCCCCTCTAACCATAGGGAACCTCATCTCATCTGCCATAGAGCTACCTAGGTTTCCTATCTGAGTAGATGTCGAACTACTAGTAGTAACACTCTGAGGACTCTGATGAATCTAATTGCCTAGTGATGTTGAAACAACAGAAGGGTTAATGATACTTAGTTCAACAGTTTGTGTAGTTCCTGATTTTTTTGGCTCGTCCTAGCGAGGTTCTTCAGTTGCTCCTTCCTCTGGCCTAGAGGGTTCTAGGCATTCTACATCTATTAGATATACCTCTTCTTTGCTATAGAAACCCTCTTCTCTGTATTTTTTCTTAAAGAGGTTCTCAAGGTGAACCCCTCAAAATACTCTTCCATTGTGCATAAGTCCCACCTCTATGTCGTTGTTGCTATCTGAATTCCCGAACATTAGCCTTTTTAGATCCATCCAATCTACTGTATCTTCAAGATGTGGTTTTCATGCAAGAGCATCGTGATTCTTAACTTCATAAAATGCAAACATTTCCCTCTGGGTCCTTTGAAAAAGTATCTCTCGACTTGGCTATACGATTCTACTATGTCAACAACAAATTTGGTGATATACCCTCCAATGGTACTATCAAACCAATGATCTACTGCTCTAGATACAACATTGTCGACTCTTTTAAACTTCTGGATCAACATCGGCATCCAAACCATAGGGGGTCTAGATCAGATCTCGAATTGGGTATCAGCTAACCTAGCCAATCACTCAAACAACTCTTGATGTATTCCTCCAAAGAAGATCTCGAGGATGTAGGTGAAAATGTATCTTTGTAGCCAATATTCAGAACTCAGCTTAGGGTTCTTGTTTTGGGCTTCAACGAAGTCCCTCTATTGATATTCTATCCACTTTTGAATATCTGTCTTCGATGGGAACCACCTTGACATTACCTACAAAGATTCTTGTCTCGACAATAGAATCATTTGTTGGCACAGGGGCAGGCCCAAGGTTCACTCCAAGAGAGAAAAAACAAGCCCTAACTACTGGCCCTTTCGGCAACACCTGTGAATCATATGTAGTCTCACCCGAAGTAGCTATGAGGGGGTTGCATGACAGAGATGTCTACAACTAGGGGAATATCAAGTGGATCTTGACGCAATATAGCACAATATAACTAGCTCACTTATCACTAAAATCTACTCCACATTCTATAGATCTGATCTATTGCAATAATGCAATAACAATATATCAAAGACAAAGATAAAGCATCAATATTACACACATAACACCAGGTATACGTGGTTCACCCTCTCCCTAGGGATACATCCACAGAACTGTTCTTTTTTGTGCACTCTTCTTATACATCCCTAGGTAAATCTTATAGTTCTTTATTGTGCTCTCTCCTAGCAGATACTCTTCTTCTTCTATCTTCCTCTCCCCCTCCTATGCACCCAGCTGTAAGAATTGATCTTCGCACCTAGTTGAAGATCTTACAATGCCAGAAGGTTCTTACTCCCAGCACTTCTCTCACTCTCAGTACAATACTCTCTCAATAAACAAAAATCAATAACAATGATCAACAACAATACCAAATTCTACCAACCCGACCCAGGTCCTCTTGACCTTGATTTATACATTACAATTCCTCACCGACAACCTTAGGCCAAAACCTAGGTGCCAAAACCCTAAATACCAAAACCCTAGGTGTCTAAAACCCTATGTCTACTTGACCCTCTTTTCCCGAGCTTCACCAACCTATCTCTCCTTTCTTCCTTCTCGGTGCTAATGGTGGCTTTTCCCACTATCTGATTTGTCCTCGATCCATATACCTTGCTTATTTGTCATCCCTGATCTCCTCATCCAACGACTAGTTTTCTTGGGCTTCACTCCTTCCTTTATGTTCTTTTTCTTACTTCGACCCAGTAATAGTCACTGTGTCTCCCGCGGAGTTCACATTTTACCTCTTATTCCTTGATTTTCTCTTGATTCCATACACAAGGGCCAACAACACCTCACGAATATACAGTCATTCAGAAGAAATAGTTGGTAGTTCATGTTGCATATTTTTCACTTATAAATAGACAGCTATATAAGATGGGACTTGGTGAGATCTTCAGGAGATGTGTCATGGAGGCAAAGAGACCATTGATTCTGGAAGAATCACATGAAGGCATCGCAGGAGGACATTATGCAGGAAAAGAAACAATGCAAAAGGTTCTTAGAGCTGGCCTCTGGTGACCCACTGTACACAAAGATGTGAAGGAATACTACAAATATTGTGATGTATGCCAAAAAGTTGGGAAACCTTCTAGGAGAGATGAGATTCCTTTAGCACCTCAGCTAACCTTACAGGCATTTGAGAAATGGGAAATTGATTTTGTGAAACCTGTCAAGCCACCAGGGAAGCAAACAGGAGAAAGATACATCATCACTGCGACAGAGTACTTGACCAGATGGGTAGAAGCAAGAGTCGTTAAGGATTCTAGTGCAACTATAGTTGCATGATTCATATTTGATGATATCATAACCAGGTTTGGATGCCTAAAGACCCTGATGAGTGATCAAGGCACACATTTGATTAATAATACTATTGAAGCTTTGACTCGGGAATTTGCAATCCACCATTAGAAGACCACACACTACCATCCACAAGTGAACGATACAGTTGAAGCTTTCAATAAAATCTTGGAGACAGCACTGATGAATATTTACAGTTTGAATAGAGATGATTGGGATTTGCGGGTACCAACAATATTATGGGCCTATAGAACCACTTGCAAGAAACTGACAATGTAGACTCCCTTTAAGTTGGTATATGGTCTAGAAGCAGTTGTACCTATGGAATATTTGGTTCCTAGCTTAATAATTGCAACATTCACAGACATGGATGACACTGGCATTCTTCAAGAGAGGCTCGCGTAGTTGGTCGAACTGGAGGAAGACAAGTTTATTGCAGGATTCCATCAGTAGGTACATATGAAAAGAGAAAAGGTCTATCACGATAAACATATCAAGAATAAATCCTTTAAGCAAGGAGATCTGGTATTAGTATAGGACAACAAGCTCATGAAGAATTTAGGGAAGTTCAGGACACATTGGCTTGGGCCATATGATATTTTCTACGCTACTAAAGGAGGAGATACACAGTTGAAGACTTTGAATGGAGAATGGAAGGAAGGTTTGGTGAATGGGAGCTGGTTGAAGTTGTACTTTGACAACCAGCTTTCTCGTAGCTCTCTGTAAAAGTATAAGGAGAAGGGTCTAGGTACCAAGTGTAGTTGAAACTAGATACCAAACACAAAAAACACAGTCTTCACATAGGGGAGGGACAAAGCAGAAAGCACGTCAAAGTGACACAGAAAGGTCCAGTCCTGCAGTGACTTGGGACAAGTCACAGGTGAGTGTTGGGGGATTTTTGGCCCTTGGTTATGGATTAAGAAAGAAATCAAAGAAAAAGGAAGAGAAAAGATGAAGTCTAAACTGTGTGGAAGGCACATTGACTAAGAATGGGTTGAAGTGGTCAAAGAAGCAGAAAAGAGGGAGCGAAGTAAGGGAAAATGAGTCGTTGGAAGAGAAGATTATGGAGAAAAGATCAACAAGGAAGATGGATCATGGACAACTCAGTAAGTGTAAAAAGACACCAACAGATGCTTTGGATCACCTCTCGGGAAAGAAGGAAATACAGGTTGGCGAAGCCCAAAAAATGTGGGTCAAAGTGGACCTAGGGTTTTATACACCTAGGTTTTGGGTATTTAGGTTTCGACACCTAGATTTCAGCCTAAGGTTGTCTAAGAGTCATTGTAATGTATAAATAAATATCAGGAGGGGTGAGGAAGGGTTGGTTATGAGCTCGTTGTTGGTTTTGTGGTTGAGTGATTATTTTTGTGTGAGAGCACTATGGTATTGTAAGATCTTTAGTTGGGTGCAGAGATCAACCCTGCAGCTAGGTGTGCAGGGAGGGGAGGAGAGAGAGAGAGAGAGAGAGAGAGAGAGAGAGAGAGAAGAGCACAGATAGAACTGTATGTTTTCATATAATATCAAGAAAAACAGTTTTGTGGATGTAGCCCTAGGGAGAGGGTGAACCACATATATCTTGTTGTTATATGTGATTGATGTTGTGTGATTTTACCTTTTGTTATTTTGTTATTGCATCATTATGTTAGATTTGAGATATAACTATGGGGAGTAGGGTTAATTTGGTAAATAATATCTAGTTGTTGTGTTGCTATTGTTTTGGATCCACTCTGCATTTCCTCTAGTTGTAGACATCTACTTCCTACAACCCCCTCTTGCTACTTCGGGTGAGACTGCATCTGCTTCACAGGTGTTTCCGAAAGGGCCAGTAGTTAGGTCTTGTTGGTGCACTGTTAGATTTGAACCCCGGGTCTTCCCCTGTGCCAACAATCCCAAACGATGCGTAAAAAATAAATTTATTCAAATTTAATGAAATCTAATATCGTCTACATCTATCAAGCATTAACCTAAGATTTTATATGTGATATTTCAATAGGATAAATACAATCTAATCATCTAGGTATAATTCAATAAACTGATGTATAAAGTCCTTAAAGTCTACAAAAACTACTCTTGAAAACACAACAAGTGCATTACTTAACCCAAATGACATCACTATGTATTGGTAGCTTCCCCATTCCATAAATAATGTTGTCTTGTGTATGTCTTCTAGCGCAATATTTATTAGATGGTATCCTGAAAATCCATCCGTGAATAAGTAGGCCTCCTTCCCTCCTATGTTTTCCAATACTTTATTTGTAAAGGGGGTCGGGAACAATTCATGCAACTAGGAATCATTCAACTTCCTTAGGTTTACACAAATTCTAATACCCCTTGTTTTCTTATATTGAACTAGCACCAGAATTATCCATTCATATTTTTCGACGGGTTCAATTATACCAACTTCTATCATCCTGTCAAGTTGTTCTTTCACTTTTTCCTTGTACTTTGGATTTAATTTGTAATATCTATGTCTTACTGGATTAACATCTAGTTTCAATGGGATATTCATCTCGCCCAATTCTATAACTATTCCCTTCATCTCTGAAAATGTGGTTTGGAAAATATCTTGGTACTTGTGCAATAGGTCTGTGATATTTTCCATAGTCTCATTGTTCCAATAATCACTAATGTTTGAAAATTTTGGTTTATCCTTCATATCAATGTTCACTTTTCTCACTCTTAAGGGCTTCAGGTATGCATCAGATTCAAGTATTGGACCTACTATGTTGTGCTTCCCTTCAATCTATGATGCTTTTACATGTATTGGGTCTTTTTATTTTTTTTCATCCTCGGTAATGTTATAACATTCCAACAATTCATGAGTTGGCGTCAACTCTTTGTATGCACTACATGAAGGTACTATTCCTACTTGTCCTTCTTCCATAAACATTTTACCTCTAATGACTTGTAATACTACATATACTAAAGGTGACTCAACTTCAAAATTAAATGTTACCTTAAAGTTTCAGATGAACTCCTCCCAGTCCACCATTCCTATGCGTACTTCTAGCTCTAAATACTAGTTATTGGGAACTATCTCCAGCTTATGTATGAACCTGTGTGTCCATTCCTTCTTCGACACTTGCCTCCAAGTTGTAATACATTGTGCCACATGATCCTTTGGATCACTCATGCCTGTAAAATTAGGAATAATATTATCTGTTCTGAACCTGATCTGCATCATCCTTTTGCAATGTTGCCAATCCTCTATCCCTTCCTTATGAATTTCCCACCATCTTGTTGGGGTCTCTCTCAGTGAAACATATAATGCTAATAACCTTTTTTTTTCAGGTATCTACAAATTGAATTCATTGACAAAATATATTACCTCAGTTAATTTTTTGAATGTTGGTGCATCTCGTACCTCTGTTCCAATATAGCGTAATGAGAGAGTAATGTGTGCACACCTTCTAGTCAACACATCATGAAACTGGTGTTGCATGTGTTCAAGTCCTTCCTCCAATTCGAATGCACAATAGCTTATGCTTCTCCAACTAAGCACATAATCGATAGTGGGGTTGACACAGTCATCCATGTGTGTTTTCATGTTATAGAATTTATCGATTTCCTTTCTTGCAGGATCCACATATATTATTTCTTCCATTAGATATAATGGAATGGTGTCGTTTAATTCTCCTCCTTCAAAAATCATTTATGTTTATTCAGGTTGATGATCGCCTAATTTTTGAAATCCTAATCTAGTCCAAGAAAATATAGGCAGGGTTGATTTTTATCCATAATCTCGATGACTTCAAATTAAAATACACTCTACACTCCATATATGTTCACATGTACTCCTATGAGTCTTTCAATTGGTATTATATGTGCTGGTTAGCCAACCTCAACTAGCCAGTGGACCAAACTAGCTTCATTTTCCCATCATCTCCCACATCTGTCTTGGAAGAACACTTATGTCTGATCCTAATTCCAAGATTACATTATCCACGTCATATTCTCCTATCGACTCACTTAGTCTGAACTCTCTACATATCCTTGTCTTGGAAAGACTTGGTTCATTGATTTCTATGTTGTAGGTACTTCTCTATCTTGTGTACACTGATGAATCATCCCACACAGTGTATTTAGTGATGTATTGTCCTGCATCAATTCTAAATAGATTTTTAGAAAGTCTTTCAAAGGTTTTACCTTCTTGATTGGCCTCTCTAGAATAGTGTGATCCTAAACCGATGGCATATCGTATACTAGAGGTGTTTTTGATGTTGAGGCTATCCAGTCTATTCCTAGTATCTCCTTCCTCGCTTTGTAATAAGTTTCATTTTATTTCTATGGATTAAATGTTGAAATGGGTTCAACTTATTTCCTTATCCATTATTCCACTCCCTTTCCTTTCTTCGTTGCATCTGGTTCAGTTTTCGTTCCACCACGCGTAACAACTGCTAATTTTGGTTGATCGTCACGTTCTTCAGTGGCTATCATCTACAGGTTCTGGTTTTGAATATGATGTTGGTTATGATTCCCTCTCACCTGCCAGCTTGCTATCATTTGAGGATAGTCTTCTATCACACGATCCAAGGCTCTGCAATACATGTATGTTGTGCAAGGATTTGGGCAATCTCTTGATAGATGTTCGATATGATTAAAGTTGTAACAAATTATTAGTCCTCTAACTCCCCGATGAAATCCTCCATGTCCTCGACCTCTACCAAAAACCTACATCCACCCTGATTAAAGCCTCTTGGAGTGTTATACTATGAAATTCCTTTTTCTACTAAGACATTTTCTTCCTAGATTCTATACTCATATGAAGTGTGCTCTTGTTACCTATGATTTTGGTCATCTTGATGGTGTATTGATGATGGTGTACTCAGGCTCCTAATAATAACTTTCTCCTGAGAAAAATGGCATTCATCTCTTCCTATAAAACATATTTTTTGAAGAGAGTTCACAGGTTTCTTATATCCTAGATTGGGAGAATGACCCATTCTCGCAGGTTGCCTTCAGCTAGGGTGTGAACTTCTCGAACTGTGCTACATAGCTAAGGTGCGAACTTGTTCTAAAGCTTAGAAAAAGATGAAGTCTCGATGGTTCTAGAAGGGAATCTTCTAGAGAATGGGTTGGCATTTGAATGGTTATCATTGTACTGGTTTCCCTGATATTGTGGGATCATTCTTATCCATGTAACCATCTCATCCTCTCCTATATATTGATGGAATTCTCATGGAAATGGTTAAGCAAGATTCATTGGAGAATTGGTGAAAGAATTGTGTGAAGGACCTAGCTTGAACAAGAGCTTGAAGACTCTAGCAAGTCTAGCAATAGGAATTGGATCTTCTTCATACAAGGATCGAGCAAGTGTGTGTGTGTTAGAACCAAGAGCCACCAAAAGGAAGCTTGCGACATCAAGGTGATCAGGTTGTATCTTCTACTTTTGATTAATATCATACAGCGACATGTCCTTTTCCCATAAAGTCATTCTTACTTTATTGTGTAATTCCTTGATCATACACACAAGTTGACGATTGAATATATTTTTCTATCTTCACTTTGGTTGGTTTGTGTTGTCTTGGTCTTGACCTCACGAGAGCACTAGAGTGAAATGGGAGCAACAGAAACCCTAGGAAGCGATACAAAGGTATGTTACTGGTTCCTCCCTACTAGCTAATTCAATGGTCATAACTTAGGGAAAGAGTCGTGTTCTGTCATGTTTTGTTCTAGATCCAGGTGGATCTAGGGATATTTGTTAGTGTCCACACCTACCGATTAGTCCGATAACAAAATTGGAGACTCCACTAGTGTTTTTCCTTGGCCATTTGTTCTTACCTTACCTTTTTCTATTCATATCAATCTCTGAGTCTTCAAGATGCCCTGATAGACCCTCTGGGTCCAGAAGACCCTTCAAATTTTTTGTCTTTTTCCAAAAATTTGCTTAGTTTCAGACATTCTCGCACTGTACCCCACAGTGGCCTACAAGAATATATTGAGTTCTCACTCTGATTTTAGGACCAGTGTGAGGTTCTCGCACTCTGCTCAAAGCTAGCCTGCGAGAATGACCCATTCTCGCACTGTGTAACACTGTTAGCCTGCGAACCCTCTTTCGAAAATTTTGGATTTAAGATTTTTGCATGTTCAGCTGCCCAGATCAGTATAGGTGCTAGAAAAGAGATTCTTGGACCATTGATTCATGTTTTCTTGTCTTCATATTTTGTGCACGATTAGTCTTAGGAAATCAAAGGCTCTTCCTGTCCATTTTATCTCAACTTTCATTTCTTGACTTTTCTCGACAAAGATATACTCTCTGATTTTGGAATCTGAGTGTTTGTTTGGTTAAGAACCAGTGATCGGTTTGAAAGTTGGGATTCTTTGTCTTTATCACTTGCTCATTATTTGGAAGATCATTTTTCTCATGCAATTGAAAAGACTAGTTTCGTCAGCTTGTTATTTTTGTTTAAATTGAAAGATTGGTTTGGGTTTTTGTCTATTGCTTGTTCATTAGTTTTTGGTTTTCTTCACTCTCACCATCATGGTGTAGGTCATTTTTGAAAAGTGAACAACGTTTTTATTTCAAAATAATTTTCATCTTCGAAAGTATTGAAAATCAATTGTTGAAATTATTGAAAAAGGAACAATAGAGAATTGTTATTATTGCATGATTCGTTACAATTGCATTGTAAAGGACATTTTGTATCTTAGTTCAAGATTGGTCCGGAAAACTTCTCTTTCCCTCCCATACATAGGATTCATTGAAAGAAAATTGATCTATTTCATTCTTATCTATGCATCGTTGGGTCAGAGTCTCATACAACATCATTTTCATCTTCGCTTCCTTTGAGTAACAACAACCCTTAATAACACTGCACAATTGTAAAATTTAACTAGTAACTCTTTTCTAGGGATCTATTACACCAACATTTATCTAGGATAGTGCTTTGGAATAGGTAGAGAGATACACTCTCCAAAGCACAAAACACACAATAGAATATTGTGTTAAGGAGTGTCAAATTCCATTTACAACATTTTGTCCTGGGAAGCCCTTCTCACACAAGGGTCAAACATGAGGTCGCATTGATATTGATAGAGTTACTCACCCTACTTTGTTGATATCAATGTAGAGATTGCACATATTACGGGGGTCACTTGGAGGTATACCCACAATGATGAGTGGAAGCCTCTTGAGTTGATTTTGGGCTAGATACCTTGCCCTTGCGTGTGGATCAGACTGTCGACTGTCCCCCCAGGCTTTATTATTGTCGGTGGTAACCTTAGTGGCCTATCTTTCTAGGTTCTTACACAACGTGACTATGAAGGGGCAAGTCTTCATGGTACCTGGAATCAACGTTGGCCATACTCACTCAGGCTCCTTGAAGGGTATACCCATGATTATGTGTGGGAGCTTGCACCAGGGTCTAATTCCGTTAAGAAGGTCATCAGTGTAACTTTTCCACCCTAGCCCAACCCCTTCTTGTCTCATTGTTGTGACATTGGATTTCATCACCAACTAGTGACTTCGGAATTAGAAGGTCTTGTTTTCTTGGTATTGTTTCCTAGATTTTGTCTACTAGTGCATGTTGTTTGTTTACCCAAGTTGACCATATGATTTTCATCGTAAGTTTGTAACTCATTCACAATAGATCCTCCACGTCGTTCATGTAGAATGTAGGGTTTATCTTCAGAGAATCTGGAAGGTTCTCAACCCCTTCCTACAAGCTCACCTGAGGGCTCTCCTCAGTAGAGTGAAGTCCAAGATGTTACCACACCACAAGTGGAATGAACTGACTCTCTAGAACATTTTTGAATTACCAATACCCAAGAGGACATTCGACCTCACCCCGATTTTGAGCGACAGTTTATGCGAGTGAATTATTCTGGAGACTTAGTTGTCATGTCTTCTGGATCACTGATTGGACCCTTTCCAGAAATAGAAGTCCAAGATCCTTTTTGGTCTACGGGCATTTTTAGACGGGACCTTTTTGGTAGGCATTGAAACCATCATCTCACCTATGATTTCTGAAACCTCTAACCCAATGACAATATCGTTTACTACTGCCTATTATTTTCCTAGTACGGACACTCCACGATCTAACCACATCTTGACCATCCCTATAGAAATGGCCCACCACACAGATACTACGAGTATTCACACCAGGATTACCATGGTTAGCCTCGCCCCCATCAGCACACCGCATACACCCAGTGTCACCCCAACACTACCACCCAGATACCGTACATTGAATGCTTCCATTCCCACTCCTACACAAACCCCATCCGGCTCTCCTGGTGGTCCCTCTTCTTCTGGGCACTCTCTTCCCAGTTTTATTCTGACACTCCCTCAATCTCCTTTTGGAGGACCTTTCTCATCCTCCACTAGCAGTCTTAATCCTAGTGGCACTTTTCTGTCATTCACACCAAATTACCAAATTCCTGCTGGTGGACAATTTCACCAAGGAGGTATGACTCAACCCCCTCTCAGCGGGCAAATTCTTATTGGAACGCAAATCCCAATTGGAACACAACCCCTAATTGGAACGCTGCCCCCAATTGGAACACCACCTCTGATAGGAGGATAGACCCCACCTTATAGACAAAACATACCTCCATCCTTGGCCCAGTATTGGAATCATCTGATACAACATACTCCTCAATCGACTGGGGGGCAGCAGCTTCCAGCTACATCTGTGATACCCCCTAGTATAGGCCAACCATATCCCGGTACGTCCAAGCCTATTTGGGGATCGAATGCTCAAACTCACGTCCTTGTTCAAGGATACAATCCCATGAGCTACTATCTTGTCCAACCACCACCGAATTTGCCTGGGTCTTTACATTATATGCAGACTACTTATGGTCCAACCACCAGTACCCGCATGGGAATCGAAAGTTACCCTTCTTGGCCACTTTGGATCTTCTGGATTTGTCAAGGATTTTAAATGATCCAATTCATCACTCTCCCCAATGGCCTGCTATACCAACCAAGATACCATCGGACATCCCTAAATTCGATGGCAAAGTGGGAGAGGACCCAAACAATCACATCATGACTTTACACCTCTAGTGCTGATCCAACTCATTGATGGATGACTCTATTCGTTTATGTCTTTTTCAATGGACCCTCACAGGTTCTGCTGCGAAGTGGTATATAGAATTACCATGAGGTTTCTTCACTGACTTCAAAACCCTAGCTATGGATTTCCTCACCCACTACTAGTTACCTATCCATTATGAAATGAGGACCGAGATTTTGAGTTCTTTCAAACAAAACAAAGCCACTCATATATCTGATCACATTCATGAGTGGCGACAGAGACGACTTCTCATCAAACTCGAACTCCCTGATCAATTGTTAGCAGAGTAGTTTACAAAATCATTTGTGAACGAAATCGGTCATGACATCACCATGGGTGGAGCAGTCACGAAAGAGTAGGCCATAAGTGGTGCCCAATACCTTGACCTCGTTTAATCACAAACGGGTACCCTTTACGACTTACTACTTATGCATCTCGGCCTTCCACTTCTGCAACTTCAACTACTCCTACTACTTCTCATGCAGCCGACGGTGTGATTGGCACTTTCCAGGCCCAACCACATTTCACCTGAAGCACCAACCCCAAACCTGCTTCTTCTAATGTTCAAAATGCTCCATCTCCTACCCCTCCCACCGGCAAGACTTCTGAGGTAAATACAGTTCAATCTACCCCAGCCGGTAAAAATAAATCCAAAAAGGGAAAGGGTAGGAATAAGGAGGACAAAAATAATTCTCAAGCAGAGAAAACCAAAACTCAACCTATTGACGATAGGGATAAGCACAAACCTCGCTACCCTTGTCTTATCTGTGGTGATGATCACTACATGAAGGATTGTCCATGACGCACCGAGGTCACTAAGTTCCTTCAAGGAGCCCCGAAACCACCTGCTCTGGCCGTTTTGTCCCAACCCTTCTCATCTCAACAACAGGCTCAATTGGTCATTCATGACCAACCCTCACCTTCTACTACATCTTATGTATTGATGTGTACTGGCGATTCAAAGCAGAACGACATTGCACTCACCACTCGAGCTAAATATTATTCTCCCTCTAAAGAGAAGGTTGATGACTTACCTCCTTCATTGGTACAACCCTCTTCCCCGACTTCACCTACCAACGGTCCTCTTCATATTGAATGATCGATCCTCAACACATTTCTTCGACCCCCCCAAAGGGGTTCATTCGGAAATCAGCTTTCAATCCTCATGCTCGTGCTACTCAGAACTACAACATTGTTGTTGAAGATCTGGCCCAAGCACCTTCTACAATGTCAGCCCTTGAAGTCCTTCAAATTTGTCCCACACAACAGAAGGCATTGTTGAAATATATCGGTGGAATCGACCAGACAGACACAAATTTAATAATTTTTGACTTGGAAGATCACATTCCAAGGTTACCTCCTCAACTCGCGTTCCAGATCCAAGTGATTGTCTCTGACAAAAAAATTTGTCGAACCGTTATCGACGAGGGTGCCTTGACGTGTGTCATGTCTCTTACTTGCTAGAAAGAAATTGGCTCTCCCTCTTTGACTGAATCCCAAAACACTCTCAAATCATTCAATGGCTCTGGTTTTAAGCCCTACAGTGTCCTTAATTTTTTCCCCATTATGTTAGAAGGCAAAATGGTCCAAGTCGAAGTGGAAGTCTTTGATGCTCCCCTTGATTACAATCTTTTGCTTGGCCGCAACTGGATCGATTCCATGCACGTAGTTGTGTCAACCCTTTTTCGTGTGGTACATTTCCCACATCAAGGGAAGGAAGTCACTGTCGACCAATTATCCTTCTTCAACTCCGATACCCGTACTGGCAATGTATTGTTCATCGCTAAAACCCCACCGGGTTATGAGAACATCGATGTAGGCCTTCTCAAAGATTCTTCGTTAATGGGTACTTTCCCCATTCCACCACCTGATGTTCCATGCTCATCCATTGCTTCAATCAACATGATCTCCACCTTGATTCATGAAATTCCTGCATCCCATGACCCATGGATAGTACCTAACCCTGGAGATCATCTTCGTTACGACGAAAAAATGTCGTTAAGTCCAGTCGAATCCACCTATCAGGCCATTCAATCGACAACCCCTTCTACCCCCTCTCTTGGTGAGTTATCTCCAGATCCCTTCCGTGTCATTTTTCCCACCGATGATATGATCATGTCTGTCATGGAGGACAACCCTTGGGATGATGGACATCATCGTTCCATCCTCTTCCTGGAGCAACATACCATTGAGAACTACCAACGGATATCGACCCGTCAACCGTTGTCATCATCTCAATTGTTCCCGAGTCCACACACAATGTGTTTTCTGAATGGAACTTACACAATGTCTTGCCCACTATTCCCCTCGACATATCCGTCAAACCTGCCATCATCGAAAATGTGCATATCAAAACTTCATGTTCCCCTGACGAAATCGTCACCTACATTTCTCTTTTCAAAGACTTTCATGACATCTTCGCCTGGAGATATGAAGAAATGTTGGGTATCGACCCCGAAATTGTGATACATGAGATCAAGACATACCCCAACGCTAAACCCATCCAGAAATGCCTTCGTCCAGTTCACCCACGTAAAGAGGCTGCTATCAAGCTCGAAGTCTAGAAACTTCTCAAAGTTGGCTTTATTTACCCGGTGGCCCTCACTGACTGGGCTTCCAATCTTGTCCTAATCGACAAGAAACAAGGCACAATTTGTGTATGCATTGATTATAGGGATATCAAAAAAGCTTGTCCCAAAGACAACTTTCCTACCCCCTTTGTCGATCAGATTGTCGACGATTGCGCCGACAGTGAAATCTTCTCTCTGATGGATGGTTTCTCCAGGTATAATCAAATCAACATTGTTCCCTAGGATCAACATAAGACTGCTTTTATTTGTCCTTGGGGTACTTTTGCCTATTGGAAACTCCCCTTCAGTCTCAAGAACACTGGCACAACTTTTCAACGCATTATGTCTTATGTTTTCCATGATATCAAGCACATCGTGCAACCATATCTGGACGATTTACCCACTCACTCAATGCACCAAGTCGATCATCCAACCCACCTCCGAGCCATTTTTGTCCGCTGTCGGTTTTGCCATATACGTTTGAATCCTCATAAGTGTGTTTTCTACGTGGAATCTGGTCGACTTCTAGGCCTTATTGTTTCACATCAAGGGATCAGGGTGGATCCTTTAAAGGTTGAGGTGATCCTTAATCTCCCTCCTCCTTCTACACTTCTCCAGTTACAAAGTTTGCAGGGGAAAGCAAACTTTCTTTGTCGTTTTATCCCAAATTATGCCGAGATAACTCGTGGACTTATGCGACTCCTCAAAAAAGGGTCTGAGTTCGTATGGGATACCATCGCGAACAATGCTTTCGAAGATTTGAAATTTTCCCTAACACATGCTCTACTTCTTTTCCCCCCCGATTACAGTCACGATTATTTCCTTTACCTTGTCACCTCGGATTACACCATTGGTATGGTTCTCGTCCAAGAGGACGATACTAATGACGAACATGTTATCTATTACTTGAGTCGAATTATAACACCTACTGAAACCAAGTATTTACATGTCGAAAAAATGACCTTGGAAGCCGTCCAAGCCGTCCAATTCTTCTGGCACTATATCCTCTCTCGCAAGACTACAGTGATTTCTAACTACAACCATATGCAACACATTTTTACACATCAATTGGTAGGGGGAAAATACTCCAAATGGATCGTGATACTCCAGGAGTTTGACTTGGAATTAAAATGCACCAATTCCAAGAAGTCCTTAGTGTTTTCTGAGTTGATATGCGACTTTCCCTATTCTGAAACGGAAAATGTAGCATCTGATTCATTACCCAATGAATCCCTTTTCCTCATCATCTTTGATGATATTTGGTATGGCGATATCATCATATATCTCCAAACCCATACTTTCCGGCCAACTTTGTCTAGTACTGACTAACGTCGAATACGATACCAAGCCCATCAATATATTATCCTCGGGGATACTCTTTATCATCGGGGGATTGACTCCATTTTTCGACACTGCCTAACATTCGACGAAGCCGAGAAATCTCTGAATGACTGCCATTCTGGAGCCTATGGTGCTCATATGTTTGGTTATGCTACTGCCCAGAAGATCTTATGAGCAGGGTATTTTTGGCCTTCCTTATTTAACGAATGCATAATCGTCGTTCAAAAATTCCATGCTTGCCAGACCTATAATCACAAGATACGATCAATCCCGCTCCTCTTCACCCTTTGGTCTCCATTGGTCCCTTTGAAAAATGGGGCATCGATTTCATGACATGTCACCCTCACTTGGCCAAAGGGCATGGATACATTATTGTAGCCGTATATTACTTTACGAAATGGTCTGAGGCAATGCTGACATTTGACAACACTGAAAAGACCGCAACATTATTCATTTTTAATCACATCATAGCTCATTTTGGTGTTCCCTAGGCTATCGTCATTGATCACAGTAGCCACTTTAGAAACTTCATGATGTCCGAACTTATTGAAAATTTGGGTCTTCGCTATGAAAACTCAACACCCTATTACCCACAAGCCAATGGCCAAGTCGAATAAATTAACAAAGTTCTCGTAAATATGCTCCGACGAATGATAGGGATTCACAAAACAATTTGGCACACAATGTTGTTTTCGGCATTGTGGGCTTACCGGACATCTGTCAAGTCCGCTACTAGGTTTACACCTTTCCAGTTAGTCTATGGTTTGGAAGCCATTCTCCTGATTGAATGCGAGATACCCTCTTTAAAACTAGTTGTTGAACTCCTACCAAACACTTCTATTGAGGAAAAACATCTATTGTATCTTATGCGATTAGATGAAACTCGACGCGATGCTACCCTAGTCATAGAAACCCATAAAAAACATGTCAAGGCCCAATACGATAAAAATGCCAAGCCTCGCGTTTTCTCCGAAGGAGATCTCGTTCTCCTCTATGAACAATATCAAGATATGCTAGGAGCTGGAAAATTCAAAGCCATGTGGCGAGGTCCTTATATCGTTAGACAAGTTTTGCAAAAAGGGGCTTATGAGTTAGTAGATTACGATGGTATCCCTTTGAGTGAACCCAGAAATGGGTTGTACTTGAATAAGTACTATGCATAAGATCACCTGTGCACGAGTACCTGTATTTTTATTGTATCATACGTCTTGTGTGTTACTGTAGCTTGATTTTGTCATTATCTGGTCTCCGCCCTCATGTGACATTGTGTTTGATTTCGAGATGTCGAAGTCTTTGCTACCCTACATTAGCTTCGCTGATGGCGCTAGACGTAGTACTCAGAACCTTGCTTCCACTGCATGGGCAATTTACACCCCTACAAACGAACTTGTCTCCTTACGAGGTTTGTGTCTCGGCCATGCGACCAACAATATTGCAGAGTATAACGTCATTATTGAATTGTTGATTGATGTTATCTCACTCAGAATCTGTCATTTGGTTGTGCGACTCAATTCGTAGCTTGTAGTACTACAGTTAAGTAATTTCTATATTATTTGAAGTCCTACTTGAAGTCCTACTTTGAAGTCCTCTTGGAACATTATTTTGATTATATTGAATATCAACATATTCCTAGATGTCTAAATACATTAATTGATGCATTGGCTAACTACGTATTAGACAGAAGTTTGGATCATTTATAAATCAATCACATCAATTTTCACACAACATAAGATAAACCAGTAGAAGTCGTATGTATATATAACAATCAAAAGAGTTTTTACAAAAATGTTCTGTCCGAGGACCAAAATTTCAAAATCTGAAGCTCATAGCTTCTACAAAGTGACATCATGGATGATGTTCACAGTAACATACGACTGCCCGGGAAACCCTATGAAGCATTTGGCCAATGGAATCTGACACTCCTATTGTATGATGTTGATAACGTCATGGAACCTCTCCAAGGGGCATGTCTAGAATGTCTACTGTCAAACCCTCTAGGTTTTGTTCCATCGCTTCATAATCTTCGGCGTCCCATCGTGGCACTGGCGCCACCTCTCCTCATCGCTGAATAGGAGAAGTACAAGGAGGTCGGTAAGGTCCCACATCTGTGTCATCAAAAAGGATTTTGTATTTAGACCTTGGATGAACATTAAAAAAACATTCACATATGATAAAATTCACAAAAACATTTAAAAAGAAACAATGTGTACTTCTTACCAAGTTCCCCCCACTAAGCGCCCTTGAGCAGAACCAAGTCTGGATCTCCTCATAAATCCAACCTGGCATAAGCATAATTGTCGACCATCATCATCTTTGGTCGCAACCAGTCGAAGAAGGTATCATTATATTTAATAATTGGTCCAACCACATGTCGGGCCATGAGCTGACACCATATCATCATTCTTGGATTTGTTGGAGCTAGTAAATCCCACTCAACCTATAGCCTCAGTAAAGGAACCCTCTCGAGAAAGAAGGACACCAACAAATACCCGTACCTGAATTTCTTCAAGTCGCCTTGCCTACATTTGGTAAACTATCTTTTCATACTACGAAGCATTGCATCTGCCCAATTAAAAACCTGAGGCTTAGTACACTCTATGGCATACTGAAAGTAGCTCTGAAGAGCCATGTGAGGAGCATCACTCCCATCCATGTGAGAAATGGTGAACAAAATAGTGTGGAGGGTCAAATCCCCCACTCCCCAAACGGAAACTTTCCCTTTGCTCCTCTCTGCCTCTAGAACATAGTGCAAGCGGCAGCACTCACTCATGGGCAGCCCACCACCTCTACTACCAGTAAGGATCGCATGGTACCCATGTCATGACAGTCCTGTCAAGAAGTAAATGTCCTCAATATCCAAGGACAATGTGTGGACCCCTACATGGAATACTTGCTGGTCAGGATCCCACATATGCACAAGGTACTCCAATAACCTGACTTGGGCCCTCATGCTCGGGATACGAAAGAACTTCAGAAGACCACAGTTTCGTAAAGTGGTAACGGTGGTCGGGTGATTTCCGGCAATGGAATCATCTTCTTTGTGCTCCCTTTCATGCCATTCCAGAACCATGGTGATGGCAAAATACCCGCATAAGAAGCACAAGAAGAAAGTTAATAACTCTATTCAACATTTGGTATCTTTTCATTGAGCAAAACTTTAAAAACAAATTACACTTTGTGGTTCTCGCAGGTGCCCTTTAGGCATAGTGTGAGGTTCTCAAAGGCGCCTTTAGGGTCACCTATGAGAATGAGCCATTCTTGCAGGTCCCATGTGGCTCACTTGCGAGAATGGTTGAGCGCGGCTTTAGCCCCCAAAACCAACTCAAAACTGTGTTTTTTGCTAATGAAAATGAAAAATTAAACCATGAAAAGGTAGAGGAAAAAGATCCTACCTCACAGCCACTAACAGTTCATCGAATGGATGCTCGTAACTCCTGCAATCGAACACCGAATTTCAAGGGTAAAAGAGGGGTTTTGGGGCTCAAATAGTGGTAAAGTTAAAATCATATGGTAAAAAGAGTGTTTACCCCTTTATATTTACTTTTACCATTTTATTGGATTTTATAATTGTTTATTTATTAAAACCTAATGCCTAATGCCCTTTTGAGTACAAATTTTGCAGGCGTAATGACTTCGATGTTCATGCATAGGGATGTGGATATTTTTTCTTCTTCATCACATGTTTTGATTGTTTTTTATGGTTTTTGTACAAAACCTCGAGCTTGGTCTTTGTCCGTTCTCACGATCGAAAATACACGAGAACGCGATCGAGCACACTTTTATCACTTATTCGGGCTCAACAAGGTTATAAAAAAAAGGAACCCCCCTGGAGTCTCCTTTAAGCTCTTTTCAGACTCTCTAAACATGAAAAGATAGCCAAGGGACCTTGTTATTTTCACACTCGATAAAGTATTTGAAGAAAGCGTCTGTTGGGCGATAATTTATCTCCTTTTTGGTCTCATCAGACTATTTTACAAAAAAGGAACTAAGAGAGTTCTCTTTTAAGTGCTTTTCCGGACTCTATAATCATGAAAAACTCTCGATTTTTCTATCTTTGGACTCGCTAAACAAACATTGAAAAACCTGTCATGGGACCGAACCACTCCTTCCTAGGGTTCGTTAAACATACTCTGAAGGAATTATCTGGAGGATAAGCTTATATCAACAAGCATATG
>JZKD02S0090785.1:224700-240419 GCA_000966675.3 Picea glauca | reverse complement strand
AGTACTAGTGAAATCACTACGCCTTCCTATGTACCTTATGGATCGGCACCACCACAAAATCCATACTTCCCTTTTCCTGGTCCGCCACAACCCATGGCTCCCCCACATCCACATGTGGGGGTAAATTTTGTTCAACCCTCTGCTGCTCAACAATACTAGAATTTTGAACACTTGAATACAGCCAACCCAACTCATCCATCGAACAATACCAGGAATAAAGGAAAGAATAGGAATAACAACAACCCTGCTCAAGGCAGAAATCAACCCCCACAACATCAACCTACTGGGGGCAACCAGAACCAAGGAACCCAAAACCCCCAAGGGGGCAATAAAAACAAGCACCAAGGTCGGAATATTGTTAAAACCATCCACCCTTGTGCTCTTTGTGGCGTGTTTGGTCATTACACTCACCATTTCCCTTAGATCACTAATTTCAAATGGTTGAAATACTCAGGTAGTCTTCCCCCTACCCTTGCACAAACTTCCTCTCAGTAGGCACCACAACAGTATGTGCAACAACCCCCTCCCGCCATATTGCAAAATCCTATTCCACATCAAGGCGTGATAAACACCCAACAGGATGCACAGCGTCCCCCACCTCAGGCGGGACAATACTACAACCCTAACAATCCAACAGAGCGTACCATTCTCCTCACCAGTGAAGAAGAAATCCTTCTGCAAACGCGGAATCGTCAGTATCCATCTGAGTCTACTCCTATCACTCCAAATCCAAACCCTACACCAACGGGGACCCCCGTTGGTGATCCCTCACCCTTCCGCTGAACCACCATTATGCATCCCTCACATCCCCTTGCGTAGGAATGTTCACAACCCACAGGCTAGGGCCGCTCATAATTATAGCTTGGTAGATGACTTAGCACAATCCATGGCTGCCATGTCCGTCTTGGAAGTCCTCCAGACTTGTCCTACACAACGGAAATCACTACTTTCCTCCTTAGGAGCAGTCGACCCAGCTGATACTCGACTCATCACCTTTGACCTTGATAACGGTGAACCTCATCTTCCCGCCTTGTTCGCTATTCAAATACCAGTAAAAATACAGAACATCACCATCCATCGATGTATCATCGACGAGGGTGCATCTACATGCATCATGTCCAAAACAGTATGGCAGAAACTTGGTTCCCCGGAACTCATACCCTCCGCCATCACATTACGAGCTTATGACGGAYGACCATCATCTCCYGAAGGGCTCTTYCAAAATGTCCCCGTTGAACTCGGAGGCAAAACCATTCTCATTGATATCGAAGTTATCGACGCCCCACTCGATTACAATATCTTGTTCGGACGTAGCTACATGTATGCTATGAAGGCAGTGGCATATTTCATCTTTCGAACAATCATGTTCCCCCACAACGGAAAGATTGTGACCATTGACCAAGTCTCACATTATAAGCCAAACCCATCTGCCAATCTCAATAACATCCTTCCTCTCATCCACACCAACCACGACACATACCCACTCGTAGAGATGGGTCCTGGAATTTTCAAAGATCCATCTTTATTAGGAACATACCATGGAGCACCTCCACTCCTTCCCCCTAATCAAATATGCATTGTTACATCTAAAAAAACTCGCACGGTGGATACTCATCCTCCCCAAGAGGCTTCAGCCATCCCTGACGTCTCAACAGTCGCAGCACCATTCCCACAGAAACCTCCTGTGAATTCGTCAACCCCTGCAGTCCACGAATCCACACCCCCTCAAGGACCTAGTCCCATTTGGGAGATAGTCTTCGGACCCCTCACTCAAATTCCATTCTTTTACCCACCACACGGTGTAGAAGCTTTCTAGGTAGCCGCAACGCTCACACTACCCAATATGGCATTAGCAATCCCAGTGTGGTATTTACATCCACCCGAGATGGTCCCTCGCCCACAGGAAGGCCTCCCCATGACAATTCTTTTCCTCACCCCCACCACTCCCACTACACCCATACTCTCTACCCCCCCTGCTACAGCTTGGGGCAGGAGGAAGAAGAAGGAGCACAATGCTCCCCTTCCCCCACACATCCCACCACCTTGTACATTATGTGAGAAAGAGGGCCACCAAACCAACAACTGCCCATCCCTACCTGAATTACGGAATTTGATTCCCCCCAATCCCACTCCATCAACACCCATTACTACTACAAGTATCACTACCACCAACCCTTCCAGTAGTAAAGGGTTGAGGACCAAATTTGCGTGTGCTATATGTTCAGAATATGGCCATTACACTCACCATTGCCCAGCACTGCCACGTTTTTGGCAGACGTTAGCAGCTGTACGCCAAAACTTCTAGAACCACCCACGCCCTGCCATGTCCTCTTCAAACATCACTGACATTCGCTATGTCACCACTAAAGTCAATGAACGTATGAGATGCCCTTGCTCTCTCTGCGATTCATTAACTCATTTTACATACCAATTTCCTATGATCCTTGCCTACAGGCAACGTCAAGTGGCCATGTGCCACCAACCCACAGAGGCGAGAATTGACATCACTTCACTACTCGAGGATCGTCATGTCATTTCTCCAGAGCCCGAGGCACTCCCATCACCTCTGTGGTTCTTACATGACGTCAATGAGGATCTACCCTGCAACCCCCCCAACTCTCCTGTTCATACAGTGACCCTACACCCAACCACCACGGGTACCCCTCAGTACTTCAACATATGGTTTATGTCGAGTGAACCCTCACCCTCGGATTGTACCCCTCCCCTTCCTGCTCTAGCAGGCGTCAATCACACCAGCACTAATACCACTCATCATGACCCCTTGTATTCCCTTTGTTTCCAAAATGACAAGAAAATACTGGAAGAGCTACACAACCCGGAATCTCCCTGGGACGCACTACATCATCGTGCACTCTTCCTCCCACAGGAAGCCCTCATGCCTCCTAATCAAAATCCCATATACGCGGTCGAAACCAAAGATTTTATCCCATCTGGACCTATCGATTGGTTCAAAAATCCCATTCCTTCCCCTGACGCATTCGAAGAAGGCAACATGGCTAACATTTCCCCCACCATCAAAATTGACATTTCCATTAAAAAGGGCATCGTCGAAGAAATCATCATTGGAGCTACTTGCACTCCTCAGGAAATTGCCTCATATAAAGCCCTCTTCCAGGAATACCGGGACATTTTCACCTGGTCATACATAGAGATGCCTGGTCTTGACCCATATATTGTTGAGCATCGCATCGACACCTGGCCCGACATCACACCAATTCACCATAAACAGTGACCGCTACACCCTTCCAAGGCCGCGGCTATCAAAGCTGAAATTGACAAATTACGTACATTCGGATTTATTTATCCCATCGCTTACACTTCATGGGTTTCCAACCCTATACCCGTGGACAAAAAACAGGGCACTATCCACGTTTTCACAGACTTTCGTGACCTCAATAATGCATGTCCAAAAGACAACTTCCCAATTCCTTTCATCGACCATATTATCGACGACTGCGCTAGCCACAAGGCTCTCTCCTTTATGGATGGATTCTCTGGCTATAACCAAATTCAAATCCACTCAGCCGATCAATATAAAACCGCATTCATTACCCCATGGGGTACTTTCGCATATCATGTCATGCCTTTTGGCTTAAAAAATGTCAGTGCAACCTTTCAACGGGCGATGACATACATATTTCACGATCTGGCTGAAATCATTCTTTCCTACTTGGACGACCTTACAGCTCGCTCTAAGAAACACACCCAACATCTTGATGATTTACGAATCATTTTTCAACGGTGTCGTCAGTATAACATCTACTTGAATCCTCTCAAGTGTGTATTCTATGTCACCGTTGGGCATATCCTCGGTTTCATCATTTCCCAAAGTGGAATTACCGTGGACCCCCTCAAAGTCAAAGCCATCACCGAAATTCTACCTCCACGGAATTTACGACAACTGCAGAGTCTGCAGGGCAAAGCTAACTTCCTCAGACACTTTGTTCCTGATTACACCATACACGCACATGGTTTCTTTCTCTTACTACATCACGACATCCCCTTTCATTGGGACGATTATGCCCAATAGTCATTTGATGATCTCAAAACAGCACTTTCAAATGCACCTTTGATTAGTGCACCGGACTATAATCGTGACTACACCCTCTACATATCAGCATCAGTTGTATCAGTAGCCGGTGTCCTCGTCCAACTCGGAGATGAAAATCGTGAAAATTTCATTTACTACGTTAGTAAGAACCTCTTAGGACCACCCTTGAAGTACAAACACGAAGAGAAACTTGCTCTCGCAGTCGTCCTCACAGTCCAGAAACTGCGCCATTACATTCTGCTTCGGACCACCAATGTCATCGCAGACTCCAACCCTATGCAATACTTGCTCAACCATCGAAAAGTTAACAACAAATTCGCTCGATGGATCGTTATCCTTTAGGAGCACGACCTCGAGTTTTCAACACCTAAGAGTAAGAAGGCCCTCGTTCTCGCTGAACTTGTCACAGCCCTCCCCTCTAATACCACCAGTACCCTCGTCAACACCGACTTCCCTGACGAACATCTCTTTTACATTGCCTCAGATGATCCTTGGTATGGCGACCTCCTTGTCTACCTACGAACTCAAAAGTTCGGTCAGCACCTTTCACGAGATGATCATCGGTGTATTTGCCATCAAGCCCCCCGCTATATCCTCATCAGAGACATCCTATATTGATGGGGTGTTGACACCATTCTTCATCGTTGCCTTACTATTGACGAAGCCGACAGAGTCTTAAACGACTAACAAAACGGTGCATGTGGGGGCCACCTTTCGGGTATCTCCACGGCTCAGAAGATTATCCGAGCCGATTATTTTTGGCCTACCTTATTTCACGATTGCATTCATGTTGTGAAACGATGTGAGCAATGTCAGCTCTACACCAACAAAGCCCGAGCTCCCCCCGCTCTTCTTCACCCAGTTATCACTGCAGGCCCCTTTTATAAATGGGGCATTGACTTCATGACCTGTAATCCCCCCTCCAGCAATGGTCACAAATACATTGTTGTTGCTGTCGATTACTTCACAAAATGGGTCGAAGCTATGCCCACATTCAACAACATTGTTAATACTGCAGCGCTTTTTTTCTTCAATCATGTAATATCCAGGCTTGAAGTACCACTCTAACTTGTTTCCGACCATGGGAAACACTTTGAGAATGAGATCTTCGTCGAACTCTCCTCTCGATTAGGCTTCTCTCATGAGTTTGCCTCACCATATTACCCTCAGTCAAACGGATAGGTCAAGCCAGTGAATAAAGTCCTCAAGACCATGTTACAGCACACGGTGAATAAACATAAAACCAATTGGCATCACATGTTATTTTCCGCACTATGGGCTTATCAGATGGCAGTAAAAACCGCCACGGGTTTCACGCCATTTCATTTAGTCCATGGGGTTGAGGCAACTCTTCCCATTGAGTGCGAAATAACCACCTTACGCACTGCAATTGAGCTATTACCTGACACTGCTCCAATGGAGAAGCACTTGCTGAACTTGGAGTCTCTGGATGAGGATCGTCGATCCTCATTACAGAACAATGAGGCAGCTAAAAAAAAATCCAAGGCTACCTTCGATCACCATGTCAACCTTCGATCATTTCGCGAAGGCGACCTTGTCCTGGCCTATGATATCGCTCATGATACCTTTGACCATGAAAAATTAGAATCACTTTGGCATGGCCCTTACATCATCCAACATTGCCTCACCAAAGGCGCATACATCCTGGCCTCCCCCGAAGGCCTCTCGCTCAAGGAACCTGTCAATGGGTTATACCTCAAGAAATTTTATGCTTAAAAGTAGTCACACTACTTTAGGTCATTTTCTTTTTTCTAGTGTTTTTAATATTTTTTCTCTCACCCCTCTCGTCTAAAATATCCTTTGTGCTATTGACAGATGCTTCCTTCACTAGCTTACCACATTGGTTACGCCGACGGCGCCAGCTGTTGGACACAAAATCTCTCTTCAGCGGCTTGGGATTTATATACCCCCTCACATGAAATGCTACATTCCAGCAGCATCTGTTTGGGACCAGCAACCAACCATCAAGCCGAATACACTGCGGTCATTGGCCTCCTGGCCGATGCCCAGCGTCATCATATTCATCACCTTAGCGTCTTCCTCGACTCTCAACTAGTCATTCTCCAGCTCAACAATGTTTACCATGTACACGATCCATGCCTCTTTCGCAAATACCTGCAAGTTAGTATGTTATCTCGACATTTTGATTCCATTACATTTACACATATTCCAAGACAATTGAATCAAACAACATATGAAATAGCTAACATGGTGTTAGATTGGCATATATCACATCAAGCTACACATACATAAAAACATCTCATACATCCTGTCACAACATATAGATAAGATAGACATCATCATCATTAACAAAAAACACATGTAAACCACATTTGGATCTCAAAAACATGTATACTCATATATATATATATATATATTTGTGGGCCCCTCAGGCCATCCAAATATTTACATACAACAAAAATACATTGGCCCTTAGGCTCGTGCCATGTCTCGGTACAAAAAATGGCTCACCAGCCTATATAATCAAAAAGGTCTACAATATACATCAGGGTGCCTCTATCACACCCCCAGCTGCTCCTCCCTCAGGAGGAGCTGGTGGCCCACCCCCACCAGCCCGAGGCAGTGATGGTGGAACATCTGCAGGACCCCCCTGCCCAGGCGGCAGGCGTCCACTAGTCATCGTGGCGAGCACTGCTGCTCGTCGCACTATCCCCCGCCATGGTGGCGGTAATCCAATACACTGCTCCAGGAACCCCTCGTCTTGGATGCGGATCCACATGCCCTCAGGAACATCCTGCAACACCGTCTCCAGATGATGGCGTAGATCATCCAAGTCCACTTCAGCTGCGGCCGGAGGAGCATGTGACGGCCCTGCACCAGGATCGTCGAACCGGCGTCTCCTCGCTGCCCTCTCAGGCTCTGTAGGTCACCCTGCAGCCTCATCTCGTCACCGCCTCTCTCCACGTGGAGGTCTCTCCATCTCTCACTAAACCGGCACTCTATACAACTCCACCTCACACCGCGAGGTGCCAAATCTGCACATGCACAAAACAAGCAACGACAGATCATATCAGTCTCTCTATCATCATAAATATAAACTGGTATATCAAAATCATAGCATAAATCAAAACATACAAAACTCAACATACCTCGATGGTCGAACACCTCCCCAGGAGGCAACACCATGTCTGGGTCCCCCCAAAAGTCCACCCCAGTAGAGGGGAACTGAAGTATGACCTATGGCATCTGCCGCCATATCTGCGTCGCCTGCGCAGTAAAATAATGTATGCCTTCGCCACCACCATGGCAAACCAAAATCTGAGACCACCACCTCAGTCGAGGCTCTCGCACCCCAAGCGCCTCTAGAAGAACCCGCGGGTGCAGCATCGGCACCCTCTCCAAGAAATGGGCTACCAGGATCGAGCCGAATGCAAACTCCCCGGTTCCTGTGGACCGACAATGGTCCAGCTACGCAATCATCCGTGCGTGTAGTGTCAAACCCCAGGCAAACCGCTCACGGCCCACCACCACCCTCTCCATCACTAGTAGCTCACCACCACTGATCCGGTGAGTCACCCGTGACCCATACACCCGAACAATCATCGCCGCTACACAACGATGCAACAAGGAATCTATCCCACCAATACTCACTACAGTCCCAGATATGTAGTGCTTGCCTGAGAAATATCACTCGGCGACATCCCGTAGATGAGTGTCCCTCGGCAGCACAGGCTCTGCCGGTAGCGGTGTCCCCCGGAAGGGGAGCCCAGTCAAGAAATAGATATCCTCCACCGCAGTGAAGGGGATCTTCTCTCCTCGCACGAGGAAGCAGTTCATATCTGGGCTTCACATCTAGAGCAGGAACTGGAGTAAATACTCCTGTACCCATATCAACGGGCACTCAAAGAACTTTAGCAACCCACTGGTTGCTAAAGATGCTCGAACTGCAGGCCCTGCATTGGCCACAGCATCTCGTAACTGTGACCAGTCTCGCTCACGCCACCGGACGTCCATAATCACTGTTAGCCACCTACACACAACACAGATTCCTATATCAGCTTATGCAACCATCCAATGCATCAAAAAGACTCATTTTTCACCCCGTAAAACTTGCCTCAAAGGCGCGTTTTATTTACCCACAGCCGCGCACATATGCGCGCCTGTTCACTACACAGGCACGCATATCTGTGTGCCTATTCATTCAATAGGCACGCTCACAAGCGCGCCTGTTTATTACACAGGGGCTCTCTTGAGCACTCCTGTCCACATTACAGTCGCGCACTAGTGCGCGACTGTCCACCCTACAGGCGTTCCTCTGGGGCGTGCCTTAAATTCCTACTCATGTGCACCAATGTGCATCAATTTTGAGGACAGGTGCGCACGTATGCGCGCCTTCCACTGAATCGCCCATGCATGCGGGCCCACATCCTAAGAAAAAACCCCTAAAAACCCCTTGTACGGCCCCTGTACCTACCCTGCCCAAAAATTAGAAACCTATTTCTATGCAGGACGATCAGACCACTAACCTGAAGCTCGCACACCGTCAATCGGCTACCTCGTGCTCCATGAATCACCCAATCTCCTCTGGATCTACTCGGAAAATCACTATTGCAGCAGGTACAAATGAGGTGGCAATGTGGGCCCTACAACTATATATAGGCCTTTTGCCAAACTTCCACTCACCATTCCAGGAGCCCAAAGTGTCCGTTTTTCGAGCCATCTTCAGCCACGGGATCAGCATCCCGCCACCTACATTTCAGCAGTCCCTGGGTTGCTTTTCATTATGAGCCCCCAGGGCACCTTTTTTTCATATCATGGTTAGGTACACACGCGCATGGTCACATTTGTCAAATACATGCTCATATCTTTGATTCTCTTCAGATATTGTTCACTTTGGGTATTTGGTTGTTATGTGCGCAGGTACTTGCTCATCGGTCATCGACATCGTCCCTTCAGGTATATATTCAGCACTGGCATGTAGTCTCTCCCATTGTATTGCATTTACATTTCAAGTCACACCCGCTGATATTGGACTTTAGGATCCTCATTCCCGGCTCTGCAGTACCCACACCTCCATTTGCATCTTCGGTGCTGCAACCTGGTAGCATTCTCACCCACATGAGTTGTCCCATTCATAGCACCCTCTGGCACTTTTGACACTCATGCTGTCTTTCATTACCCTTTAGGGATGGGAGTCCCGATAGTCTTTCATCATGTTGCGAGTCAGCCACATACTCTTTCTCTTCATTTTTCTAGCTTTCCCACATGGACTCTCGGATTATCTCTTTATGGTTCTATTTTTTACCTGCACCTCCACAGGATCATGAGCCCTTCATTTCATCCACACTCAGTTTGCCCATCTGCGAACCTACCCTCATTCCATCTACCTCATACAGAAACTCACCAATGGGGCCCCTACCCTTCACCAGTTTCCCAAGACAATTCTACCCTCCCTGGGGCACGCATTTCACACCGGGGCACCCATTTCTATATTTGTATTTTGTTCCCCAACATTATTTATTATTTACTGTACAAACACCTTTATTTTCAGTCATTACATTCTTTATCGTCACCGTTGGCGACTTGCTTTCTTTTGGCCACATGCAACACATGTCACCCTTGGTTGGAGCAGTACTTATCATTTACCCTTGCCAACATCGTCCATATCTTCAGAGTACTCCACAGGTCAATTACCTCTACCCTCTAAATTTGTTCACCTTGTCCCGCCTCTAGCACAACTTAGCACCGGTCTTGTCGTCCCCCTGACACTCGACCTTGTTACATGGTTGCGGCCACTGTTTATATCATACATCCTCCAGCCAAGGGTAGTCTTGAGTCATCCCACTCCTCGACTTCATCCACGTACCTCTGCCACGTCCTCATCTCAGTAGATTCCATGGAGCCCTTTGCTTCTCGGAGTCGCGTTTCCCTTTTGTCGACATCAACACACTTTTCCATAAGGGCGACAGTATCTTGATTCTCATTCTCTATTTTAATGAGAGATCTCGGACGGCACATGGTGAAACACCATTACTCCCTGCTGTCGTTGGCCCCCATAACATTCGACATCAACACTCTCTCATGTTATGGTGGGTCTTACTTTGTGACTATTGCAGTTATTTTTTTCATTTGTCGAAGACCTCTTAACTTGGTAGGGCCATCAATGCCCACATCATCGTCGCTGCTTAGTACCGTGATCATTACCTATTATTTAGAGTATGTTCCTTTGCAGAATTGTCTTCTGCCTTTATCATGACCTCCCCCAAGGGCGCTGCAGTTGTCTACACCAACACTTTCGTCATCTTTTTTCAGAGTTACATAAAAACGAGCATGGGGCATGCCCGCCTCGTTTGTACACAGTTGTATATTTTTTCTACACATCTCTCAGAAGGTCAAGATACCAGTTCCTTTTTTCTCCAACGGATCACTCCGAACGGTCCCACTATTTCTTTCCCTTACAACAACATTCTCAGTAGAAGAAACATTGATGGATTTCGGCTATACGTATGCTCCTAACCTCATCCATCAGGGGGCATCTGTTATCACTGAAATTTCATCCGCACATGGCGACAAGAACTCTGCATTGTCAAAACAACAATGAAGTCATTCATGGCACTGAATTAATTTCACAGCAGTCCAGAAGGGCCAAAAACTATACAAAGTGACCAAAAATTGAAGGGCGCTCCATAGCAGTTTGGTGCACGCACACATGCGCAGGACAGGAACGTACTTCGCATGCATGCACGCACGATGTGCGGCTGTCAACGATAAAACCTGTGCACCTGCTAAAACGGCGCATTTATGAATTAGCCAGCCTCTCAACCACTTACAGACCGGCTCCCAATCTGATTTGACTCCCAAATCTGAGCCAAATCCGCAGGGGAGGCGGGGTAATGACCTAAGGAAGCCCTAAAGGGCCCCTTTTCACACTTTGAAGAGGTTACATAATCGCCTGAGGATCTACTATAAAAAGCCGTGAAGATACATTTTTTTCGCAAGGAATTCCAGGCATTGTTATGCTACTCAGATTGTTAAGGACTCATTCTTTAACGATAACACATCGGCAGCATCGCTGAGAGTTATTTCACTGCCATGCTTAGTTCTTCTCATTGTAAGGAAAGAAAACTTTGTGAGGGCCTCAAAGAGCCTTCCATTGGGGAAAGAAGGAACCACAGTTCTCTTCCTTCATCGTGCTCCGATTTCATCAATTGACCATCTCAAAACCATTGGTGACATCTGTCTTTTTGTTTTTTGGTGTTTGTTGTTTCTTTTCACAGTTTTAATTTGTTTTCAGTTGATATTAGCTTGTAGTTTGTTTTGTTTCCTCTAACCTTTCCCTCCACAGCTGTCGTGCCCTGCAAGACCCAACAGGGCATGCAAGCACCCTCGATTTGCTCACCAGGTGACGAATTGGGTGCGAACAATGGCCTATGCCTATAATGTCATCCGTCTGTGATCTGAGTATGGGAATGCCTACCTCAGAACTAGTATGATATTCTGCAGATGCTTGGGTGTTCATAGGTTTCCGATTAGGTGCGCTCCTGGTTTTTGACATACACACACATGTAGTTTACAAAGTATTTTGGCTGTCAGTGATTCTGGCCTCATACTTTGGGGGGCATTCTATTACCCATGATTTTGGTCATCTTGATGGTGTATTGATGATGGTGTACTCAGGATCCTAATAGAAACTTTCTCCTGAGAAAAATGACATTCATCTCTTCCCAGAAAACATATTTTTGAAGAGAGTTCACAGGTTTCTTATATCCTAGGGTGCGAGAATGACCCATTTTTGTAGGCTTCCTTCAACTAGGGTGTGGACTTCTCACACTATGCTACATAGATAGGGTGTGAACTTGTTATAAAGCTTGGAAAAAGATGAAGTCTCGATGGTTCTAGAAGGGAATCTTCTAGAGAATGGGTTGGCACTCAAATGGTTATCTTTGTACTGGTTTCCCTAATATTGTGGGATCATTCTTATCCAAGTAACCATCTCATCCTCTCCTATATATTGATGGAATTCTCATGGAAAAGGTTAAGCAAGATTCATTGGAGAATTGGTGAAATAATTGTGTGAAGGACCTAGCTTGAACAGGAGCTTGAAGACTCTAGCAAGTCTAGCAAGAGGAATTGGATATTCTTCATACAAGGATCGAGCAAGTGTGTGTGTGTTGGAACCAAGATCCACCGAAAGGAATCTTGCAACATCAAGGTGATCAGGTTGTATCTTCTACTTTCAATTAATATGATATAGCGACATGTCCTTTCCCATAAAGTCATTCTTACTTTATTGTGTAATTCCTTGATCATAAACATAAGTTGATGATTGAATATATTTTGCTATATTCACTTTGGTTGGTTTGTGTTGTCTTGGTATTGACCTCACGAGAGCACCAGAGCAAAATGGGAGCAACAGAGACCCTAGGAAGAGATACAAAGGTATGTTACTGGTTCCTCCCTACTAGCTAATTCAATGGTCATAACTTAGGGAAAGAGTCATGTCCTGTCCTGTTTTGTTCTAGATCCAAGTGGATCTAGGGAGATCTATTAGTGTTCGCACCTACCGATTAGTCCGATAATATCTCTCTCATCAATTCGAATGCGCAACATTCTTTCTCATTGTGTCCTACCAACTTGTAAAATTTACAAAATAAATTTCTTGGCATGATCTGATATTTTTTTAGTAAGAGAAAAGCAGTTGGATTATGCCCCCATGTCATACATATCTCGTAGTACCCCATTCCTCCTGCCAATGGGTTTGGTTCTCTTGTCACCAAATACTGTGTGAATAATGGACGCTCTTCCATCCTATGGCCTTCTATTTTACATGTTATACACCAAACATGTTCAAAATTTTCCTTTTCCTTCATTATCTTTGATAATTGAATTCTCAACACAACAAACTATGATTGTACCTATTCCATACCTGCACCATCTCCTATAGGATATGCTTCCAATTTCAATTTTATTTGAAAATATTATGGTTGTGATGTGACCCTTTGTTGTGTTAACGGATAGTGAATGTGCGGAAATAAGCATGCTACAAACCATTCTCGATGCTTCTCATAAGGTATATGAAAGGTTAACCTACCCATTACATCTTTAAATATATTATCATAGTACCACGCTATTTCATTCAACACTTTCTTAATTTCCTTCAGTTCTATAATATATTGGGATTTGGATTTTGGGTTTTTGAATTCCTTTAACAATGCCTACTACAATTCACAACCCCTAAACATCATTTCCAACTGTGCAATTTGTGTTGCCTCATCCTAGACATTATTCACAATCATCATTGTTTTACATACAAACAAGTATTGCTCAGGGTCCTTTGACCCTATTCCATGAAACTAAGGCATTCTCAACGTATGATCTATCCCTTCCATTGTGCTAGGTGTTGTACTTACCCTTGGTGATATCCACTAACTCTCATTTTTTGTGTTGTTATGACTATTTTTCTTCCTTCCTCCACTTATTACAATTCATCTTGAACCTGTCTCAGTTCCTACTTCAATTATTAATGATGCACACATGGTCATGGGTTCTGTTGGAAATATTGTCATTGATGTCAATAGTTGATGTGATGATTTGTTGTTATGATGAATTATCATTGTGATTTACCACAGATGATATTGTCATTGATATCAACAATCGATGTCATGACCTATTGTTAATGATGAATTACCACATATGAGATTGTCATTTATGTCAACAAGTATATCAATTAGCAGAAGATGTCGATGTCAAACAGTGTGCAGAGATCAATAGAATAAATCTCGGAAGGTAGAGAACATTGCACAGTATATTAGGTAGCAGCAGAAATTCATGATTATTGTTGATCACAATAGGATCAACAAGTTCCTATGATATAATCTCAGGAGGGTTAGAAAATGAAGAGATCATTGGAGAGGACAAGAACTGAACTCATTCAACACTCCAAAGCTTAGGAGGAGGAGCGGCGTGAACCGTCTATACCTTTCATAGTAATGAAATTGGGAAATCAGAAATCAGGAGTTGGGAGAATGAAGGGAGATTCTTTCAGAAATCCCAAAACGCGAAGTAAGGAAATTGGGAAATCTGAAATCGAGAGTTGGGAGAACGGAGGAAGCTTCTTTCAGAAAACCCAAAATGTGAAGTCTCGATTCGTAAAGTGGATCTCGACTGTTAGTTCCAGGAGAGATATGGACCATTGGAAAAGGTGTTGGATCAACATTTTGATGACTTTCAAATTAGGAAAATGAAAGGTTAAAATTGTGAGAATACTCGAAACGTGAAATCACGATTTGATCCAAACCATTGGATCAAGGACTAATCTGGGTCATCGATCAGACAATAAATATAACGCGAAGTCCTGATGAGATCCAGACCATTGGATCTAGGAAAATTGTGGACGATTGATCTGGCACGATGAAGTCCGAGTTCGTGGAATTGATCTCGACCGTTGGATCATGAAGAGATCTGGACCATTGGATCTGAAGGATGTGTGGGAGATCCACATCAACGAACTATGTCAGCAATGACATGTGGCACAATCATACACTGACAAGTGTCAAGTTGATTCGGCATCTTAGGTATGTTAAAATCATGAATATGAGTGACATGTGGTAGCTACTTGTCTTGTGAAACATCATCAAGTGACATAAGTAGTTACGTCACTCCGGGAGAAATGTTTCGAAAGTTTTATCATGAACGAATGTCAAAAGTCCTGAAGTCCCGAAGGATGAAGACCCAAAGTCACTCTCAGCCATAGATCTGAGATACCCTTCAGATACTATCCGGACCATTAGATCAAGGAGATGAATATGTGTCACATCGAGAGATCTATGTCGACATCAGCAAGAAACTGTGACAAACCACATCAACAGTCTATGTCAGCAAGGACACATGGCATAGTCAGAGAATGACAAGTGTCAAGATGAATCAACATTTCAGGTACGTGCAAATCACGAATCAGAATGACACATGGAAGCTACTCAACTCGTGACACGTCAACAAGTGATGTAAGCAAGTTACATCACTCTGGGATTTTTTTTCGTAAGTTTTACCACTAGCACTCGCCCAAAGTCCCAAAGTCACGAATGTCGAAGTCATGAAGTGGACACAAGACGTCCGATCTGAAAGATCACTTCAAGAGTGTTCTCGACCGTCGATCTACTTCAGTGGAAGGATAGTGTAAGAGGAAACGTCGACTCTTAGCAAGTGTGTTGTGGGGTATTCTACCCTACGGACTAATAAGCTAGGGCTCTAAACTTATATGCAGATCATGACCCTCAAGACTTAACTTTTAACCTTCTACCCAAATCTGAAACCCCGATTTTCACATGCACACAAGAGAAGAATGAACCAACCTTTTTTCCGATGGCTAACGTAGACCCTCCATTGAGCTTCTTATCCCCTTGATGATGCTTCCAAAAGCTTCCCTGCAATCAAGAAAAGACTATGCATGCATGCTACTGATCTATTCTAAGGTTAGAGATAAAAGCACAGATCAAATAACATAGATAAGACTCATGTATTCGGGACGGGAAAAGTATCTTTTTTATTAGATTCAATATGAACCAACTTACAATGATTTCTAAGGCCGGTCACCGTTCCACGATCCTGATCCTGGGCTCTTCCTCTTCTTTTTGTCCTTCAACTGCTGCTGCATGAATTTCTCCTA